>VCAZ01000214.1:265000-285000 GCA_005784505.1 Bagarius yarrelli
ACTAATACTATTCGAACTTAAAAAAACCATGAATACAAGAAATTTTTGAATGGTACTATGGTTGATTTATTGTTATAAATAAGTTTTTATTTGTATAAATTTGATGTTTCAGGAATTGTCAAAACACTGGCAAATGGCCATACAGTAGATGAATTATATAACGAGAAATTAGTGGAAATTTGAAATAAATGCGGTTATGGACTGGGAAATCGTAAAAAAATGAATACAAGTGAAAAAACATTCAAGTTTAACCCCATTCCCGGTCTTTAGTAGCTGGTAATACATTTTTAATACCCGGAGATTCTGAGGCGGCGCAAACCGCTCGGAAGAGGACAAGAACCGGAAGAGCAGATTTTGGCGTGCTACCGCCAACAGATGTTTCGTGTTCCCGGAGGCCCAACCCTGCCCTTTTCCCTGCCTCTGTTTGGCTTTCAGCTCAGTGGTGCCCTCGAGTTCCATCAACTGCTTCCTAACCTCGTTTCCAGAAAGCTCCGTCTCCCCGCTGGGGCTTTTACTGCCCAACAGGGTTTTGATCAAATTCATGTTTTGAAAATTCTGCAATCCGGCAGCTTTTTTCTCTTTGGGGGAATTTTTTTGGACGAACCCCCTCACATGTGTAGGAATGTTTATACCTGCCAATAAACTAGATAGCTACAGCCAGAGCTAGTCGTGGGGATTTTTGTGTTATGGGGTCATTTGAGGATGTAATTAAGTCGGTAGTGTTACAGCACCGTGGTGTGCAATCGAAAGGCTGCGCCTCGATGGGGGGGAATGTTTCTTTTTAATGACATGAAGTGTATTTGGTGCCAAAGGTATGTAGTCTGGTGGAGTTATAGTTCGGTGGTTAATCACATGGGCATACAACGGTTCAGGAAGTGGACATAAAAGAATTTACCGGATACTACAGATCTTACGCCCAAAAAACGCCTAATGAAAATACTAAAAAAGCTCCAGAAGTATTGGCACCCTTAAGTAAATAGGTGGAGAAATGTTAGGCTGAAGTTGTGTTCAGTTACAGAAACAGAACCTTCGCAAAAAGGAACTCTTTACTTAAACGTTTACCCAAAATTATTTCAAAAAACAGGAGTGGATACAAAAAAAGTTAGGATAAAATGGTGTACTCCTATAGCAACTCAAATAATCAATCTTTACATCCATGGTGAACAAAAAAGCATCTCCCAATATTAAGCACAACAAATCGGGGAAGTGGTAACGCAGTGGTTTGGGTGTTGGACTATCAACTTGAAGACCCGGGTTTGATTCCCAGCACCACCAAGCCACCACTGCTGGGCCCCTAAGCAAGGCCATAATCCCTAATTGCTCAGTTCTATAACAGGGAATAATGTAATTCGCTTTGGATAAGGGTATCTGCCTAATGCTAATTTGCAAGGTTGCCAGCATTTAATCCCAACAACCTTACCGGGGTCGGGGCAGAAACTAACCTTCAAATTAATGTTTTTTTGGGGGGTTCTGCACCTGTACACACTTTAGCATTTCAACCACATTCTCAGGCCAAACTTAATGCATATATTTTCTGTAAAAATATATAAATTTGGCAACCCTGTTGATGTGAATTTGTGAATTGTACATTATTATAGTATCGCCACGTTGCTCAATAGCTGACTTTAGCCTTGCCATTGTGCACAACACACACACACACACACACACACACACTTTCCTGAGCGTAAATATTTAGTAGAACTAAGCCACTATATCCGGTGTGTGTGTGTGTGTGTGTGGACAGTTTGATTGATTTGTAGGCAGAGTTGACCACTAATAAAGAGGAATTCTGTCCTTACAGGCTGCTGTGATTAGATTTACTCCAAACGAGAGCAGACAAAGAGGAACTCTGATCCCCCACGGAAATTGAGTGGAGGAACAGAAACAGAGAGAGAGAGAGAGAGAGAGGAGAGAGAAAAGAGAGAGAGAGAGAGAGAGAGAGAGAGAGCGTGATGGATAGTTAGGAGTAAAGCAAGGAGACTGTGATCACTGTCAAACACACTGCAAAACACACACAGACAAGACAAGTTTGGGATTAAGGTTCCACCGAGTTCTCTTACACACCGACACGAGGTAAATACACAGGAAATAACGCATGCTGAGGGCAAATATTCCCGACCACACAGCCCGCGATTCTAAGCCCCTCGCAGCGCTGACAAGCGGGAAATAAACGGGCACGCTAGGTCAGTTCGTTCAGACACAGTTAACGAGCCTGAAGATGAAATAGACTGCAAAAATCAAAAAAAGACAACCGACCCGTGAACAACGGCCACCCACTGACCAACTGTACGCTGTCTCGCTCGCTCTCTCCTCTCCTCTCCCTCTCGCGCGTTCATCTGGTCTCGCACTGCTCATGTCCTCGAATCAAGGCCTGGTCGTCATCTAGCTCTCTGGTCTGCACCCTCTTTGTCTCTCGTTCGGGCCGCACTGCGTCTTTTTCGCGCTCGCCGCTCGCGCTGCTTGCGGTGTTTTCGCTTCGGGTTTCATCTTGCTCTTTCTGCTTTTTCGGGGTTTCTCTTGATGTGTTCTCGTCGCCCGGGGTGTTGAACATTTTGACTATGAACATTTTTTTGCAGTGGTCTTTCTTTGTCTTTTTTTGGGGGTGTATTGGTTCGGCTTTTTCTCGGGCGCTCAGGGTGGTGTCTCTAAATATTGTGTGTGCCTTTGGTAAAATAGCATATCTATTATATAGATCTTGAGTCTTGACTCAGTGTTGGTTGCTCCATCTCCATATGTGGTTTTTATCCTCTCCCTAGGCTATAAGCATGTTCATGTACAATCGCTCTTCCGTTTCTTTCCATTCTGTCTGTTCCTTTGTTATCTCTTCGTCTTTCGCTATTCATTTCCTTTCTTTTAATGTCCTATTTTTTTAGCCAGACCCTCATCGTTCTCTCTTTTCAACTCATTTCCCTATAAATCTCTTATACTTTATTTTTCTCTTTTATATAATTGTGTCTTTTTTTTTCTTTTTCTGTCTTTTAATTCTTCGCCTTTCTCTCTTATCCTACATTGTTTATCCTGCAGGTTTTCTTCAATTTGTTTTTTTTTGTCATTTTTTTTTTTTCTTTTTTTCTTCTTTTGAATTACTAATTTTTTTTACCCCAAATAGTTTTTTCCTGATCCAACACATATCACATCAACCCCTCATCCCCTACTTCTATTTAATGGTGCTTTGATGGTGGTTGATTTCATTGACCCAAACCCCCCCCCCCCCCCCCCACCCCCCCCCCCCCCCCCACCCCCCCGCCCCCCCCCCCCCCCCCCCCCCCCCCCACCCCCCCCCCCCCCCCCCCCCCCTCCCCCCCCCCCCCCCCCCCCCCCCCCCCCCCCCTCCCCCCCCCCCCCCCCCCCCCCCCCCCCCCCCCCCCCCCTCCTCCCCCCCCCCCCCCTCTCCCCCCCCCTCCCCCCCCCTCCCCCCCCCCCCCCCCCCTCTCCCTCCCCTTCTCTCCCCCCCCCCTCCTCCCCCCCCCCCCCCCCCCCCCCCCCCCCCCCCCCCCTTTCCCCCCCCTCCCCTCCCCCCCCTCCTCTCTTCCCCCCCTCTCTCCCTCCTTCTCCTCTTCTTCTCCCCTCCCCTCCTCCCCCTCTCCCCCTCTCCTTCCTCTCTCTCTCCCTCCCTCCCCTCTCCCTCTTTCCTTCTTCTCCCCTTCTCCCTTTCCCTCCTCCTCCTCCCCCCCCTTTTTCCCTCCCTCTCCTCCTTTTCTCTCCCCCTCTTTTTCTCTCCCCCCCCCCTCCCCCCCTTCTTTCCCCCTCCCCCTTCCCCCCCTCTTTCCTTTCTCCCCCTTCCCCCTTCCTTCCTCTCTTTTCCCCCTCCCCTCTTCCTTTTTTCCTTCCCTTCCCTTCCTTTCCCCCTTTCCTCCCTCTTCCCCCTCTTTTTTTTTTTTTTCTTCTCCCCTTCTTTCCTCCCCCCCCTCCCCTCCTCTTTCCTCTTCCTCTTCTCCCCCCTCCCCCCCCCCTCCCCTTTCTCCCCCCCCCCCTCCTTCCCTCCCCCCCCCCCCCCTCCCTCCTCTCCCTTTCTCCTCCCCCCCCTCCCCCTTTCCTCTCCTCCTTTTTTTTTTTCTGCTTCATTTCCACTCCCTCCCCCCTTTCTTCCTCCTCCTTTTCTTTTAGCTCCCTTTTCTCCCTCCTCCTTTTTTTAACCCACTCTCTTTCTATCTCTTCTCTTTCCAACCCCCTCCTCCCTTTCCTCTTTCATCACCCTTTCTCGTCTCCTTTGACTCTCTGTTTCATTTTTTTCATAACGCTACCATGGTCTATTTTGTCTTATAGGCCAGCGGTTCCCAACCTTATTGGTACCAGGGACCAGTTTTATGCATGAAAATTCTTCCTAGGACCAGGTAGAGGCGTGGGAATAACTTCTTTGCAGCCCGGTACCAAATGATCTATGGACCGGTCAGCGGACCGGAGGTCGGGAACACCTGTTTGCTCATGACGTCATTGCTGTGTGGCGAGACGCCTCTAAAGGGCCGGAAGGAAGCACTACCAGAGACGTATGAATTGCTTATGCTTTGCGTTGTTTACATTTACAGTATTTGGCAGACGTCCTTATCCAGAGCGACTTACGTTTATCTCATCTTACAACTGAGAAATTGACGGTTAAGGGTCTTGCTCAGGGGCCCAACAGTGGTGGCTTGGTGGTGCTGGGAATTAAATCCACAATTTTCGGGTTGGTATCACTAATGTAACTTATATATGCTATCTTTATGCTTATATAAAGTTACATATATAAAATCGAATGGTTGCTATGGTTGATCTTCTTCCTACCGAAGTCTTTAGCCAATTAACTAAAAAAAAGTGTAAGCAGTTCTTCTTTAGGACGCTTTTATCTGTTTTTTTGGTCTGAAGAACAAGATCGTTGCTTATCTACCAACTCGATGGCAGGCAAATTTTAGAACGGCAAAAAAATTCGATCCTCTTCGCTGATATAACGATCACGTCCAACATGTTGGGTAATTTCCTGTTTATATCTTTCTATCTTTCTATCTATCTATCTTCCATTCTGAATCATCTTCCAACAACCCCATAAGTCCGGCACTGATGTCATGTCAGGCGGTGTGAGGGGCAGTCTGTGTTCCTGTTCATCCCCAAAGTGTTCACTGGGGTTAAGATCAGGGCAGAACATTTTAGGTCTTTCACTCCAACGTTGCCAAGCAATGTCTTCATCGGTCTCACTATGTGCAGAGTGACGTTGTCAAGCAAGAAACATCTTTTAACACACTGTTCCAGTTGAAGGGAGGACAATAGGGCCTCTCAAATTATATCCTTCTGAAGAAGATTAGTTTAAGTACCTCAAGAACCTGGATTATGCACTTGAAGACAAAGTGTGAAATGCCAAACACTTCACGAATTTAACACAACAAAGAGAAACGCTGATGCTGGATTAAAAATACTTAAAATGGCTAACGACACTGTAGTTGAATGCTTACAAATCCCAAATCTGACATCATGTGATTAATTTTCCAACATTTCTTTCAAATTCAGAAAGCTATCTGCATGTCTTCACATGTCGTTTCACCTTACCTGAAAAACAGACTCTTCTTCCAATCAGTTTAAAACGGTTAGCGTCTTGTTTGAGAAGATAGTTCCCTTCTAAAATGTGTACACTTTGAGTATATAGTTTGTAGTGTGTAAGTGTATAAAGTATATTGTGTTATCTGGAAAGCTACCTTATGTGTTTTCAGCTTCATGGCAGCCAACATATAAGCCAGATAGGCCAATGTCCAAAAAGTTAGACAGGTGAAGTGTTAAAGGTGTTAAGTTGTTGGGCTGCTGATCAGAAGCTCATGGGTTAAATTTTCAGCACCACCAAACTGCCACTGCTGGGCACCTGACCAACCCTGAGGGTTAAAAACTGAGATAAATGTAAGTCGCTATAAATAACGGCATCTCCTTAATACCAGAAATGTAAACGTTTCACTATGCAGGACTCGACAGCAAGACCATCGAAGGGAATGCTTCCAAAGCCAACAAGTCTTGTCTAGTCCTTCTCGTTACTAATTAGCATACCAGAAATACCCTTAACATATTATTTTGAAGTATTTGAAGCATAACTATTTCAGTCCCCTGACCTTACTGTAACCTCGACTCTGTTTGGATAAATTTCGAGAATGTTACATGCTGCTAGTTAGAATAAAAATGCAATACAAAATCATACAATCATTTAACAGATTGTCCTTAAAAATATTATGATAAAAAAAAGAGTCTTGGACTTCAACATGGACCGGAATCGGTAGCCCATGTTCCTTAAGTTACTTTGTTCCGCTTGTTTACTAGCTACCCCTACCCTACCCTACCCACTGTTGATTACCTGGTTTAGGTGTGAAAATGTTATAACGAGTCCGGTGGACAATACAACAAGAAGATCACTGCTACAGATTGCTGCCAGGTACTATCTCGCGGAAGAACGTGGGTTACCAAACGTGTCACGGATTGATGAAATGGTGGGAAGTGGTGGCTCATGGTTAAGGTGTTGGACTACCAACCCGAAGATTGTGGCTAGCAAATATGACAATAAATTTTAGCTACGGGTTATAGGAATCCTTTAGGAAATAGTAGCCATGATCGCCCTTTGTGCACTGGCCATTAGGAATTACTACCAGTTCCTTAAGTCCTATGCGTCTACCTTCATATACACCACAGTTGTGTTGTGTGACATGACAAAGACACTGAATGCTGAACATAAACACAATAAGTAGGAGAAAATTCCATTTTTTGGCCTTTGGGAAAGGGGTACTTATGATTAAAGACCTTCTCTGATTGTTAGAGCTAATTAAAAACTTTAACACTTATACCTTTAACTTTTTACTTATACTTATACTTATACTTTATACTTTTTACTTATACTTATACTTTATACTTTTTACTTATACTTTTAACTTTTTATAACACGTGAATAAAGAGCAAAATCAATGATTCATGGTTTTGCTGCTCTCGTTGGAAAATACTTGAATGGTGACGGAAAATATCTTCAGGTTGAGTAACACCTAAACAATACACATTCACAGCCAGGCTGAGATTTCAGTCAGCTTACAAATGATCGGGGGAAAAAAAAAAAAAAAAAAAAAAAAACAACCACAATGTCTTCTTTGTCTTATTTACCTAAGTAAACACGAACAAATCATCCATTGTGTACAAATCATCGAAATGAAGTATTCTAATGAAGAGTTCCAGTCATTACAAGTGTCGGGTATCAACAAAGTGGAATATCGTTAATAACTGGGGGTCTCGTTTATAGGGGGGTGGGAATCTCTGGGCACCTCCCGAGTCGATTCTTTTCCGATTCTGAGGCCTGCGATGTGATTCTGAAACGATTATCGATGCATCTTTTGTGTTAATACATTTTTTTTCTTACTGTTTGACTATTAAATCATCTGTATCTGTATTTGGCCCATAATAAATTTACTTCCAAGATCTTTTATTAATAAAACTAATATAAATAATTAGGCAAGTCAACAATAAACTTCAGGAAATTAAACATTTGCCTGTAGCAGCATACGATTTACCCAGTTCAGCGGCAACGGCCATAATGGATGCGTTATTACTAAATATGTACTACATTTCAGTAAGTACGTACTTCCCGACCGTTAAATGTACGTTCTATATAGTGTAGTTACAGGTAGTATGAACAAAATTCGGAAGTAATACATCCAATATTGTGATACTGAAAGGTGACATACGACGTCACAGCAGTGCGGATTTAAAGTTGGATATTGTTTAACTTGGACGAGTTTAACGAGTGAAATTTACCTACAAGGAACTTTAAGTAAAACACTTGAAAAGTGCCGCGTCGCCGCTTTCTGCAACTGCCGTATATGACAAAGTAGTAGGTCACTTTTTAAGTGCATTAAATAAACACTTGTTTACGTTACGTTGTTTCTTAGAGTTAAGTAGCATGCGATTTCGGATGGAGCTTCTTTTCAGCATTTATACATCTAATGTAAATGCCTTTATTTTGGCACATATACTTTTTTACAGCACAGTGATATCCCATCTTCACATATTTTGCATATCCCATCTTAGTAAGTTGGGGGTCGGAGCGCAGGGTCAGCTATGATACAGCGCCCCCTGGAGCAGGAAGGGTTAAGGGTCTTGCTCAAGGACCCAACAATGGTTGGCTTGAACCCAGGTCTGTCTGGACTTCAGATCAACACTTGCCAATGGTGGGGCTTAAACCCAGGTCTTTCTGGACTTCAGAGCAGCAACTCAGCGCCTTAACCATTTGAGCCACCATCTGTTACGCGTACGCCACAGATAACTTACTAAGATGGGATATGTGAAAAAAAAAGAATTTCACTGTACGGCAGAGAAACTGCTGACAAAGTGCAAAGAGATGACAAGTCGTCTCAAATGGAGCATTAAAGACCGACTGGAATACTGTGTTGCTTGATAGTTTGCACTGATTTAAAGTTTGTAAGGTTTGATGTTTGTAGCTCATTCGGTTTTGATGGGCAGTGTTTCACTTTGCGTTCCGCGGACGATAAAAAAACGATCATTTTAAAAAAACAAAAATACAATCTTTTTCTTTGGAACTGACTTCCAACTGAGGCAGATTTTATCCGTTGCATGTGGATTCATGTAGTTGAAGTCGAGGTAGCTGAGTTATGGGCTTGAGGGCCTGACATTTTAACCTGTTCAGAAATGCTTAGGATATTAACTTTTCACCCCAAATGTAGAAAATCAGCCCTGATTTAATTGGTGCTTTTTTTTAACTATTTAATTTGTTCACATGTCCGAATTAACATATTTAAAAGAATCGCATCAAATGCTTATGTTTAATTAACTAGTCTCATGTAAAACACTGTAAAATACTGCCGTTGTCTTGATGTTTTGAGGTCATAAGGCAGACACCCGCTTATTCCCTAATTCGGGGTAACGGGGATCTGCTGGAGTCTATCCCAGACGCCTCTGAAAGGGTAAAAGGCAGGAGGAGGACACCCTGAACAGGACGCCAGTCCATCACAGGGCCACACACACACTCACACTCATTTCTATGGGCAATTTAGAATCACCACTCAATCTAACATACATGTTTTTGGACTGTAGGAGGAAACCGGAGAACCCGGAGTAAACCCACGCAAGCACGGTGTGAACATGTAAACTCCACACAGAAAGACCCCTGGAAGGGAATCGAAACCCGAACCTTCTTGCTGTGAGGCAACAGTGCTAACCGCTAAGCCTTAAGCGGCCCCAGGTTGATTATTTCCTTATAAAAATTATTCGTAACGTTTACGTAACAGGCCAAGTAGGCAATTGTATTAGAAGTGGTAGCTACAGATATAGTAAACATGCAATCATACTAAAGGTTTTTTTTTTGTAATTTAATCATTAGGATCGGGTCCCTATGACTATATTGTGCTTTTAAATATAACTTGAGAAGGACTAATACTATTTAATACCCCTGTTCTGATACGGTGTGTAAAAGCGAGTAATAAGTTCATAATACAATACATGCCCTAAGGTGATCCTCATTACCTTCTTCTGATGATAAACTCTAAACTCCATCAGCAACAAAACCAATTTTCCCTACCACAGCACCGGGCTCTATCTTACATTCAGTTCCTGTCAGCAGGTCCCTGAGGTACCAACATAACCCTAAAAAGTTAATAAGGAAATCCCGGCAGGGTGAGGATTTTTTTTCCTGCTCGAACAACCTAGCATATATCTGAGGATAGCTCGATGCTAACAGCGTGAATAAATCATGCAGTCCTGATGTTGGAGACAATGCAAGCACAACAATAACTGTGGCTCCCCCGAAAGAGCAAAAAAAAACTGTAGGCAGTGATTCTACGGATAAAACCCTTGTTGTTTAACAGGGGCAAAAAAAAAAAAAACCCAACCGAAAGGCAGGAGGGGGACACCCTAGACAGGTCACCAGTCCATCACAGGGCCACACACACTCACACTCACTACTATGGGCAATTTAGAATCACCAATCAATCTAACGTACATGTTTTTTGGACTGTTGGAGGAAACCGGAGAACCCGGAGTAAACCCACATAAGGCACGGGGAGAACATGCAAACTCCACCCTACAGGGGAATCGAACCCGGGACCTTCTTGCTGTGAGGCCACCGTGCTGCCCTAGTTTGAAAATAGCTACAAATGCAATAAAATAGTAATTAAATATATATTTTAATATTATAAATATTATTATATTATAAATATAGTAATATATATCGATACGAGAGGGTTAGGATAGCGATACAATATTGTGAGAAAAAAATATCGCGATAGTTATCCTGTATCGATATTATTATAATGTAATCATTTTATTGGTATAATATATAATATCATATAACATAATAGATATAAAGAGAGAATTGAGTTTATATTATTATCATTTCTTTCGCTTTATTACACAGTTTTAGGGCAGTGATTTTGACACTATGGTTTTGTTCACTCATTATAGGGTCAGAATTTTTAGCCCCAGCATCTCCAAGCTGCCACTGTTGGGCCCTTAAGTTGTGCTCTGATTCCGGCTTGGTAGAACATGTAAATAAAAGACCGTTACTGTGCTGTAATGTTTCTGTGAGAAAAAAAAAAAAAGTCTCTTTTCTACCTCAGTACCGATATTAATTAAGCATTATGAGCGTCTTACGAATGTAAAACGTCACAGACAATCGAGATCAGATGTCTACGTGGGTAGCCAAACTTTCCTTAAGATTCCTTATTTAATCTTTTCCTGCTGGAGCCTAATTTCCCAGCAGAAATTACAAATGTGTTATCGAATTAAGTCTTACTTATAGAACATCCCGAACGAATTATAATTTAAGTCGCATCACGGCAGAAAAATATACTAATCTGACTAATATCTGGGATCAGATCGAGTGTCGTCCATTAGTACGATCAACCCGTCATGCGGTCGGGGTATCCATCCGTCCAGATGTGTAGCATTAGAACATGGATGAGGTTTAATTTCCCACTGGAAAGCCGAGTTTAGCCTATTTTCTCTCCTGTCCTACAGAGCGAGTGCCAAGCCCAGCTCATTCCTCACTCGTTCACCAACAGGGATCTTTTTATTCTCTGCCTTCCTGTAAAGAGTCGGTCTGTCTAGTTGACCTGGGAAACCCTGCAAGACCTCCTCGGAGCTTTGAAAAAAAAAAAAAAGGAGAGAGAGAGAGACAGAGAGAGAGAGACAAAACACTATCGCAAACCCCACTCCCATCATCACACCAATATCCATATATAGCTAAAATGTCCTCCATGTCAAAGCTGCAGGTGTTTGAAAGCTATTTAGATTTATGGTTCATCTCAAGCTATAGAATGTAAACATGCACAAAAAGTCTCTTATTTTAATCCCAATTCCAATTTTTTGGGGGGGTTTAACAATAAACCAGACTGTGTAAATGGAAATAGTGATTAATTATATTTATATAATTAGGGTTAGTGTGTACAAGCTTCTACTCCTGGTTCTTCTTCTGAATAATGAGAAATAAAATCTTACCCGAAATCATCATCCATCGACTTGAAGAAGAATTTATAGTTGGGTTTATTAAGGATTTGTTTAAAGTGCGCCAGAGTCACTTCCTCGGACGGGACAGGTACTTTGACCAGGTAAGGAGTCTCCTGGTCGTCCAGGTGGTAGATAATTTTCGTCTCCCCCATTGCGGCCCGCTGGGGTGGAGAAGGCCGGGAGCATCGGGACTCGCGTACCTCCCGAAGCCGCTCCTGGGCGCCGGGACGCCGGTAAGGGCTGGTGAGATGAACCGCTGTGCTTCTTTTCGTAGATTTCTGCGCTGTAATTCTCCGTTATTTCTGCGATCGGACGCTCCGATTTTATCCGTAAAATGTTTGTTTCCTCCTTTTTCCGATATTATCAGTCGTTTTTTTATTAAGAGATCCGCTTAGTTTATATAACAATAAACCATAGAATATTTCTAATAGACAGGAAACTTGTACTGTAACTGCTATAATATCTAACAGATAATAAACTAGATATGTTTATTAATACTATGAACTAAACGAACAGAATAGATTAACTCGTATTTTATTAGTCTTTTGCACAGGTTTTTGTCCGGAGACGAAGCGATATCGGGACTCTGGTCCGAATTGAAGTGTACATGAACATCACGGCTTTTCCTTCTGTCCCTGGGGAACAGCTGTGGGGTTGCCAGATTGCACCGGAATCACCCTTTCAACGGAATAACAAAACAGGTAGAAATGACTTATTTTTTTTATTTATAATTTTGTATACATTTTATTTATTTATTACAAATTTTGTCACAGGTTTCTTAAATTGTAGTAATAATTCAATGTTTCACGCTTTTGAGCACTTGTTTCCGCTTTGAATGAGACTCTAAGGCACCTGTTATAATGTGATGTCATGATAATAGGTTTTTCTTTATGTAACAGAACATAAATATATTCATTCATGTTTAATTAAAAAAATATATATATAACAATAAAGTTATTCCACCAACAGTTAATTAACTGACTGTCAGTGAATGCACTGACCTTATAAATTAAATATTTTAAGGAAAAAAGATCAATTTAAACAAACCAAAATGCTTTTTTTTTTCATCAGAATGACTTTATTGTGAGGGGTTTTTTTTCCAACTTGGCAACCCTGAACAGATGTGTATTGGAAGTGACATTGCGCCTCCCTTTGGATTTATTATGTCCTTCTTTTCGACGAGCGTTTAAATAAAAATATCAAGAACGTCAACCACAATAAACCTCAAGATGGATAATTGTTTAATTAATTTATTTTTATAGCTATTTAGAATAATAGTCCGGTCAGTTTCTTTACCTTGCGAAATTTTTTGATCTTTGCGTTATTATATTCTCATAGTATTTCTCATTTTTTTCAGAATTGTTATAATAATCTGACCGTTCCATGTTTTATTCAGAGCTTCTTCATATTAATAAATAATAGAAGTGGTGGCTCGTGGTTTAAGGTGTTAGACTACCAACCCAAAGATTGTGGGTTTGATTCTCAGCTCCACCAAGCCATGACTGTCAGGCCCCTGAGCAAGGCCCTTAAACCCCAAACTGCTCTGTTGTATAAATGAGATAAATGTAAGTCGCTTTGAATAAGGACGTCTTCCAAATGCTGTAAATGTCATAAAAGAACATTTATGAAACCGAATTGTTTTTTAAGATGGATGATGATGTCATACAGAAATTCCAACTCCAAACTAAAAGCATAGAAGCGCCAATTCTGTTTAAAATGTAAGGATGTAAACATGTTTTTTATGCAGCAGAAGAATTAGAAAAAAAGTCTCGAATCGGATCGTGACTCCCAGAATCGGAATCGGATTGGATCGTTAAGTACCACCAGGTTTAGCCCAAGATTCTCACACTTACATTTATACTCTTTTATACAACTGGGCAATTTGGGCTTACGGGCCTTACTCAGGGGCCCAACAGTGGCAATTTTGGTAGTGCTGGGAATCGAACCCCATTTCTCCAATTAGCAGTCCGACTTCTTAACGACTGCGTTACCACTTCCCCCACCAGTTATAATAGCATAGCATGTATAATAAACAATAATTAATGATAAAAGTCATTAAAAAGAAAAAACTTTCAGGAAACGACACTGTACTTTCACGGCATTTATTTTCTTTAAAACACAACCAGGAACCAGTATTTTGCGTAGTTTTTTTTTTTTTTTTTTTTTTAAGGCCACTGATGTTTAAGCTCTCGAACCCCTCCATCCATCCCGTCGCCTGTTCTTCGCTAGAATGAACTCCATTTGCATTTATGTTGCATATTTCTTATATTTAAGGCATTAAAACTGACATAAAAATGTCGTTAAGGTTAAAAAAAAAAAAAAAAAAAAACAGAAGCAAAAGGGCAAACTGATCATCTGGTGTCTTAACAAACACACCTTGCCTACGTCGAAAAAACACAACAACCAAACAAACGCAAAAAAAAGTGTGTGTACCATATAGAGGAAGAAGTTCTGCAGGTGAGAACCCTAGTCTCCAACACTGACATCTCAGAACCTCCTGAATATGACATCAAGATCAAGCTCAATAAAGTTGCTGGTTATTTTTTTTTTTTAGGCGGCCATATTTTTAGCTTTTATTAAAAAGGCACATGACACGTCACCGTCACCGTCACTCTCACGCTGTCACACCTGAGAATCCATTCAAGTTAAGGAGAAGAAGAAGAAGAAGATCCAGGTTCGGATCATTAAACAAAGCAATCAGGAAAGAAAATGAAATTGACACCTGGACACACACACACACACACACACACACACACACACATTAGTAATCAGTCATTAGCTCACATTCACTTCAACACTAATCGGTTGATTTTCGTACAACCTTTGCTGAAATACCGGAATTCTTAATCGCAGTCTTTAATCAAAAGGAATAAATGTAATTATGCATAGCGGAGCTACGTTATCGTCTCATCGCTTCTCACACACGATTCGCAAAAAACTTAGACGTTTTAGGCAGATCGATAAAAAAAAAAAAGTGTTCCTGGCTTTGGAAAGGAAATTATTACGGGAAAAAAAACTCCACTTGACGTGACGTTAATTTTTATAATTGCTAACGATAATTATTAACATTTCTGGCATTTGGCAGACGTCCTTATCCAGAACAACTTCGATTTATTGTTAAGGGCCGTGCTTCGGGGCCCAGCAGTATCATCTTAAAGGTGCTGGCTACCACTTTTTTTTATTTTTACTTAATAACTAAGATGTTAGTTCTAAAGTTTTCATTGGCAGGTTAATCTACTTTATCTGGTTTAGCGGTTTCCTAAATTACCCACAATGCTGTTCATCAACGCAGTATATTAATTAGAGCCAGATCATTTCTTCCCTAAAGAGAGTGATGCAGCGCTGCTTTAATCCTGTCCTTTAATCCTGTCTTTAATCCTGTTCTTTAATCCTGTCCTTTCATATCCTGTCCTTTATCGTCCTTTAATATCCTGTCCTTCACTCCTGTCCTTCACTCCTGTCCTTCACTCCTGTCCTTCACTCCTGTCCTTCACTCCTGTCCTTCACTCCTGTCCTTCACTCCTGTCCACTCTGTGCAAACAGATCACTACGTACGTTAGCATCATCACATAGGTTTTCTTTTTTTCCTCGTTAGCTAAATAAGCGAGTCCAATTTTTCTTTGCACCATCGTCTAAATTTTGCTGTTGAAAAAAGGTTAGGGAAAAAACCTAATGGCAACATCAGAGATTGCAAAGAAAATTTTTGATAACTTTCGGAAATGTATTTGAATTGTTAAAAATGACACTTTTGGCTTTCCAGAACCTGGAGCTTTTGGGATCCTCCCCTTTTTGAGGGAATGTATAGTTATTTTAGACAATTTTTATCTGTTATTGTTTTTACATTTGATATAAAGTTTTAAATATATGTGATATGTAAGTGAATTACATAAATACGCACCATGACGGACCGTTTTTACATTATTTTGTGTCTGGAAAAATGAAACTGAATTTATTACAACATTAATTATAACGTTATAAATACATTATAACATTAAATCTGGTTGTTTTACTAAGATTATGCTGCAAGAACCCCCCCCCCCCCAAAATAAAAATACATTTAACTACAAATTCCCAGTTTATTGCAGTCAAATTTCCCACAAATGTTCCAAGAATTCCCATAAAAACTTTCCAGCCTTAAAAATTCCTGGAATTTTTCCAGACATAGTTCCACATAATATATCACAAGCTACGGAATTAATAACAGTTCAATAGGGAAGTTTGGAATGTGCTTTTGGGGGGATTCGGGAATGTAGTTTGCATAATGGCAAAGTGGAGGCCACAGGCTATACGGCTCCCTGTAGAGCTCGAAGAAGGAGGAGGAAAAGACGGCGGGAAAAAAAAAAGAAGGAGAAGAAGACGACGCTCCCTGTGAACACCAAACACACCTCCGCTCATCGTCATTGAACTACGATAAATGGAATATTTTATGTACCTTTTAATGTGATGTATTCGCTGTATATAATATACGGCCAAAAGTTTTCAGACACCCGACCATCATATCATCATACGCTGGGACATTCTATTCCAGATTTAGTTTCACGTTTACTCCTATAATAACCACCAGTTTGCTAGATTGAGTTGAGTGACGGTTGGGATTTATTTATTTATCCACAATATCATCAGAGAGATCAGACACTAAGGAGGTCTGTGTTCCAGTTCCTTCCAAAAGTGTGCAATGGGGTTAAGGTCAGATCTCTTCTATTGTTGTGCTAGAACGGGTTTCGAGTCAAATCTTAATGCTGCAAAGACATTCTAGACAATTGTGCAGGTCCAACTTTGCGGCAACATTTTGGAGACGGTGTCCACAAACTTTTGGCCATAGAGTCGGATTAAACCAAGAGCGGCTTTCACTGGTCATCAGCTGGCTTTTAGTTCCACGCTCAGATACAAATCTATTACTAGTCAGTTTTCATGATTCGAGGTTTTTAAGGGTGCAAAACACATTCGAACAGGTGCATAGTCAGAGTACACACACACACACACACACACACACACAATATATATATAAACCATCTTTAAATACAGTCCATGATTTCTGTTGTTCACTTCATTCCACAAAACCTGAGCAGCTTGACTAAGAATATTAAAGGTGCTTGTAAAAATCCCAGTGTTAAAGAGCGCAACACACACACACACACACACACACACCCACACACACACACCCACCCCCCCGATGAAGAGTTTTTTTCCCCCGTGTCCCCTGCAGCTCTCCAGTGTGTCATGCCGACACGTTGACATCCAGCAGGGTCATGGTTCCGTTAGTAGGCGGGTCTGGGGTTTGCGCAGGTGCGGACGGGGTGGGACCGACCAGGGCCGGGCTGCTGGAGGTGTTCGCTGCACTGGTTTGGAATAGAATCTGCTGCAGCGCCTTGCGCAGGTTGGGGTGTAAACGGTCCTGTGTTTGGTAAAACACCTCGATGGCGAAACACTTGAGAACTCCTCCACACAGGTCTTCATACAGAGGCACTGTGTACATGCGTGAGGTCTGTCGAGACAGAGTGTGAACTCTCATTCCCGTTAACTCCCACTTGTTTTGGCTAACTCCCACGCATTCCCACTATACTCCCACGCATTCCCACTATACTCCCACTCATTCCCACTATACTCCAACTCATTCCCACTATACTCCCACCCGTTTCCTGCTAACTTCCACCCGTTCCCCGCTAACTCCCACCCGTTTTCCTGCTAACTCCCACCCGTTCCCCGCTAACTCCCACCGTTTCCCCGCTGTACCCCACTCGTTCCCCCGCTAACTAACCCCACCCTCGTTCCCGCTATACCCCCACTCGTCCCCCGCTATACTCCCACCCGTCCCGTAACTCCCCGCTAATCCCCCATCGTTCCCCGCTATACTCCCACCGCCACTCCGCTATTCCCCCCGTTCCCGCTATACCCCCACTCCCCACCCGTTCCCCGTTAACTCTTCCCGTCACTTCTTCCTATAAATTTCATAAATCAAATTTCCAGAATTTTGCAGCACTCACATGTTTTTGCAGGAAACAGCGAACACGATGCAGGTCGGGATAGAAGCCGTTTCTCACAACCACCTGCAGCCAGCGAATCTGCACCTCGGCATTCATGTCATCCAGCAGAACAGAGTAGCAGCTCGAGAGGAGACTCATGACTTCTGGAGAGCCAAAAGAATGAGCACGGATAAGTGTTTAATTACACTGACATGTCTGGCATTTTTGCAGACGTCTTTATCCAGAAAGACGAACAGTTGAAAATAAACAGTCTTTTTTAGGGGCCCAGCAGTGGCAGCTTGGTGGTGCTGGGCCCCGAGCTATAATGCTATATTAAATCCCTGAGCACAACAGCCAGACATCCAAACGGAAGTCTGAGACGGAAGCGTTTACCTTGTGGCAGAGGTGAGCGGTCCAGCAGTCGGTCCAGGAAGAGAACAGTCTGAAAGGTGCTCCACATGGACAAATCAAAGCTGGCAATGGCTTGGCGGTCGGGCGAATCCATGCTCCAGAGCTCACAGAGGTGCTGGACCGGACCGGTCAACGTGACACCAGCAGAAAGATCCGGCTCGCACAGAGGAGGGCCACACTCATTCAGCCAGCGCTCGAACTCCAGTCCTGACGAAAGGAAGAAGAAAGGAAAATGGGCACCTCAGCGTCTCACATTGATCTGATTCAGATCAGGGTTAGAAATGAGAACATCTGACAAAACCAGTCTAGAAAACCGAGTGCTATTTATTACTAGAAAAACATTCGTATCCAAGTGAAAAAAATAATAATTGTGAGTTAATAATGTGAATGTACATTTACTGTACTTACAATTAAAACTAATAAGGGAAAGAGAGAGAGAGAAAGAGAAAGAGAGAGGGAAAAAAGACTGAAAGAGTAAGAGAGAGAGCGGAGAAATCAAGAGAAAGAAAGAGAGCGAGAGAGAGAAATAGATCTAAAAGATGGAAAGACTGCGAGAGAAAGAGAGTGTGAGAGTGAGAGAGAAATAGAAAGAAAAAAGAGATAGAGAAAAAGGAGAGAGAAAGCGAGACAGAGAAAGAGTAACATAAAAGAGAAACAAGAGAGAGAGACAGAGGAAGAAAAAAAAAAGAGAGAAGAGAAGAGAAGAGAGAAAAGAGAGTGAGCGAGCAGAGAGAAAGAGATTGAGAGAAAAGGAAAGAGAGAAATTGAGCGAGACAGAGAGAAAGAAAGAGAGAGACAGAGAAGAGAGATCGAGCTTTACCTTCTCGCTGTGCTACACAGTTCTCCTTCAGCTCAGGAAAGAAACCCAGAAAGAAATCGAGCAGGTCCTGAGCCACGACACTGCTGAACCGGAACTGCTCAATATACGCCTACACAGAAGAACAAACTATTAGAGATGAGTGTGTGTGTGTGTGTGTGTGTGTGTGTGTGTGTCCACAGCTCCTAAAACCTTCGGCTCATTACGGTGTCGAAAACATTTTCAGAGCTCGGTAAAGAGTGGGCGGGCCAAACGAAAGGGCGGGGTTACACTACGCAAGTAGCCAATTGTGTTCTGCTCTTTCTGACGGCTGTGTTCCGAACGTCATTCAGTGACGGATGCTGTGATGTATATCAAAATATCGGAAATGTCTTCAAAAACTATATAATCGTTATTGAAAAAAAGTTCTATCGCGATATATAATAATATTGAATTATTGTCCAGCCCTAAGACAAACAACTCACCACAATCTGGTGGAAAGTCTTTCTCGAGGTGTGATGGTGGGGTGTCCCAATACTAACCACTAAATAATACTGAGACCAGGTCTGATTCATATCTTTACTGATTTACAAAGCCTAATGAGTCGATTCTTATTATTTAAATCAATAAGATGATCATATTTTACTCCGAAACTAGCTCAGATGAGTCATAACACAATTCCAGCACACAAACCTTGAGAAAAGTGTCGAATCGTTTGATGTCACCGCACAGCTGCGAGAGGTACGAGACAAAACAAAAGCCTTTCTCATAGGTGAACAGATTCATCAGACTGCTGGGGTTCACTCCTGAGAAAGAGAGGCAAAAAAATGGAGATAAAGAACAAGAGAGAGAGAATGAGAAAGAGAGAGAGAGATAGTGAGAGTGAGTGAGAGAAAAAGAGAGAAAGGGAGAGTGTGTGAGAGAGAGACCCAGAGAGAGAGAGAGAGAGAATGCAAAAAGGTGACAAAGAAAAAAAAAAAGAGACAAAGAGAGTGTTCAGGAAAGTAAGTGCAAGTAAGAGTGACAGGGAGAGAAAGGAACCAAGAGTGACAGAAAAAGAGGGAGCGACAGTGGGGAAAAAAAAAGAGCGAGAGAGTGCCAAGAGAGTACGCACAAGAAAGTGAGAGAGGCAAACAGCAACAGAGAGCAAAAAAATAAAAAGGAAGACAAAGAGAAATAGCGTGAGAGACAAAGAGAGAGAGAAAAGAGAGAAAGAGTGAAAGAAACAGAGAGAGAGAGTGCGTGAGAGGGAAAGAGAAATAGTTAAAGATGTTAATAGTTAAAGGAGAAAGTGCGAGAGAGGGAGAAAGTGAGAGAGAGAGAGAGAGAGAGAGAGAGAGAGAGAGAGAGAGAGAGAGAGAAATAGTTAAAGATGTTAATAG
>VCAZ01000214.1:290000-357500 GCA_005784505.1 Bagarius yarrelli
TTAGTCACTGTTACACCGTGAACACATCAGGTATCGTTGTTTTACATCATCACATCGTGTTCCAATTACATTTACAGCAAGTGGTAGACGTCCTTATCCAGAGCGACTTAGATTTATCTCATTTATACAACTGGGCAATTAGGGGTTAAGGGCCTTGTTCAGGGGCCCAGCGGTGGTGGCTTGGTGGAGCTGGGAATTACAATTAGTAAATAACTTTAGACAAGGTCAAAAATGGGAGCTGTTTTATACGCATCACTTGGAGGAAAAGACATTTCTGTGTCATGAACAAAGACCTTCTGAATTGATCCACCATCTGCAAATTGTCCATGAACTCCGTACAGCCAAATCCACGACTGCTTTTAGGAACAAACTGAAGTTAACCGTGTTTTCCGCTTTGTACGGATTTGTACGGATTTGCTATTATACAGATTTACCAGCACGGCAATCCGGTTTGCTTACGTCAATGCTTCGGCGTAATCAGCACGATTATCCAGATCAGTACAGGGTTCGAGGTGAGTTTTTCCGGATCGGTGGAGCTCGATAAACAATAGTGACGCTGTTCTGAACATCAACATGGCGGGATTAGAAGAGTTTACGTTACTTTTTGTACGACACGTTTAGCATTACTTAATTTAATACTTAATTAAACCTAATAAACGAAATTTCAGATATACGGTTGTCTGGTTAAGTAGTGGTGGCTCATGGTTAGGGTGCTGGAATACCAACCCGAAGATTGTGGGTTTGATTCCCAAGCTACCACTGTAATTTCTCAGCTGTATAAATGAGATAAATGTAAGTCGCTCTGGATAAGGACGTCTGCCAAACGCTGTAAATGTCATCGTTTTAATCAAACTACGTCCCCCAAAAGCCACAGCTGGATACGGTGTTGTGTGTAAGCGTGTGTTGAAGTAAAACTATCACAACGTCACACAATGTCAGATAAAAAAAAAAAATGATAAAGCGGAACCGGTGATGTTTTGCTAAATATTTGCACTCCTGGTCCACCATTTGTCTATGCAAACTAACAGACGAACAGCTGAATGAGACAGCGATTCTCAGACTCGTTCTAGTGGAAACTAACAATCAACACCAAACACGTAATTTTGGGGTTTTACTGTATTCATTTTAAACAATTACTAAACTCTAGATTTTTTTTATTATATACATAAAATCATATTTCTATGGTAAAGCTTTCGAAATAGCCGGAGAAGAGAAACAACTTGAGAAGGTACTGTGGAGTACCTTAGTGGACGCTTGGTGGTTAAGGTGTTGTTTGGACTAATACCAGAAAGACGGGGGTTCGATTCCCAGCACCACCAAGCCCACCACCCTGTTGGGCCCAGCCCCGAAGGCCCCACTCAACCCCTCAATTGCTTAGTTGTATAAAAGAGATAAATGTAAGTCGCTCTGGATATAAGGACGTCTGCTAAATGCTGTCAAGTGTAAAGGTACTGACAGCTAGTTTTAAAGCTACAGTTTGCCTTCTTTGTCGCCATCTCTGTCTGAAACCTGCAAGGCAGGCATTTGCGGAATTATCTTTTACTTTACTTGGGTGCGTGCGTTGGCACAGCTCCTTCGCACGGATGTGTGAATCTAATGTTTTGTGGTGTGTGTGTGAGTGTGTGTGTGTGTTGTGACTGTGTGTGTGTGTGGGCTGATATGCCTTTAAGAATCACTTAAGAATGTCAAAGTATTTTGTCGAAAAGTATGACCAAGTTTAGTATTTTTTTTTTTTTTTTACCAGAGAATGCGAATGCGATCTGACAAGGAAGTAACATGTCGGCCAATTAAATCACGCCACCAACTGTAAATTAAATCTAACCATCGCCAACGCCATTCGCTCAATTCGCTTAAACGGGGCAAATGGTCAAATGAGAGTGAGTCTTTTTATACTCAAATTGGTTCTCAAACTAGTTAATTAACTAACATCATTACATGGTGTTGAACTAGTTGTATTTAGTGTGTATAACGTTAGAATCTGGTCACGTACAGCCGGAACTACTTCTTCACGTTTACAGATCTGGCGTAATGACGCAAGGACGAACGCCACCCTATTATTAATGTTTCCCGTTATATATATTTACGTTTACACAGCATTTGGTAGACGTTCTTCTCCAGAGCCGACTTAAGCGACTTACATTTATCTCTTTTATACAACTAAGCAATTAGGGGTAAAGGGCCTAAAGGGCCTGCTCAGGGGCCCAACAGTGGTAGCTTGGTGGAGCTGTGAATCAACAAACCCATAATAACCATGAGCGCATACATACTACATGATCTTGCGACTGCATTCATACAGTCATTGACCCCAAGGTATACAATTACAGCCACCTATAAGCATCCCTTCTATGTCCTCCAGCGAGCAGTGGGACCACCCTGTCCTCCAACCGTCCACTGGGGATACCAACCGTTACCGTCTCAGATATATGCAATAGTCCACCAACCAAACTGTGTCATAGCTGTGCGGTGGTATATACTGCATCTTCTGTCCATAGGAAGGAAGGAGCTGTGCTCCAAGATGACTTTTTCCATCAGGAGACCAGTAAAGAGTGAAAGTGAGACCTCAGGATTCCAAACCCGACCCGGAAGAACCTTACCGTCTGGTCAAGTTCCTTCAAGGATGGTTCCAAGTTAAAGTAAGTAAGTTAAAGAAAAGGGTGGAATGTGGTTAAGGTGTTGGTCTGCTGTCTAGAAGATTCCAAACCCGAACATGTTCGATTTCCAAGTTCATCTAGCAACATCGAGGGTCCACCACTGCTGGGGCCCCTAATTAAGGCCCCCTTAACCCACTAATTGCTCAGTTTTTTTAAAAAAAAAGGTAAATGTAAGTCACTCCGGCTTAATGTCTTAAATGTAAACGTACTAACCAGAACACTGTGGGTTTCAATCCCAGCACCACCAATTTACCACTGGGCCCTTGATCAAGGCCCTCAACCCGTAATTTCTCAGATGTATAAAATAAGATAAATATAAATGAGAAAACAAGAAAGAGATGTGACATGTTACAGTGTTGGTTTATTACCGCGGGTCCGTCTGTAGCGGTGTACCGGATGGTGACCCGGAAGGGCCGGTGTGGCCGGATGGCGGCGGTGGGGAGCGCGATGCGGAGCGAGGACCCGTAATCGGTGAAGGGTTCGAGGTTGTAGGAGAGAGAGAGGATGATGTCCGGAGATCCGGGCGTGCCTGGAACCTTGCAGTCCACAGAATGGATCAGTAACGACGGGTGAATGTCCAACACCAGCGTCTGTACACCGGGTTGCAGCGTCACCAGCTCCAGCGCCTGCCAGCCGGTGATCCTTTTCAACCCGAAGTTCACCCGCAGGTCCAGGTGAAAGTGGCGCAAAGAGAAGCTGTGGAAGTTGGACGCCGAAGCCACATCTACAAGCCGGCAGCGACCAAGCGATCGAGCTCCGTCTCGGGCTTTACCGGACACCGGCAGAGCCTTCCGGCAACAGCAGCACAGCGCCGCGTTCAGCTCGGCCATGGCAACGCTCACCGCCGGATCGAGTAAGGGAGAAAAAAAAAAAAAAGTTCCCTTAAACAAAACAAGGTGACACACGATTTTCGTCCTCTACAGCGGTGACATGGCTGATTTCTTTAATAAATAAACGATGCGAAGTTTAAACTGAACTGAGTCTTATTCCAGATCAGGAAACACAACCAACAACAAAAAAACATCTACGTGAAATCCATCGGGGCCGCCTAGAACAGACAATTCATCAATTTAACCTCCATTAAAAAAAGAAAAGATTTTAACTTTCACTAAACCGGTTGGGTGTTAAATTAAGGGGGAAAAGACGCCAATGGGAGCTGAAATGGACGAATCTATGTTAAGTGACTCCTTTTACAAAACAGGAAGTGAAGACCAGCGGGAGGAAATCGCCGGGAGACCAGAAAGTTTTACAACAGCTAGAGGGCGCTGTGGAGCCGCAGAGACGGCCCTCGGAGACGGTCGTTAATTTATTTAGCTATATAAAATATAACAGTTACACATTTCGAGTACGGAAAATATTCCCTGTTTACGCAATAATTCTATTTTATTGAGAGAAAAAAAAACAATTAAAAAAACCGCGATGGTTCTGATGCGTTATTGTTTCCTTATATCACTGACAGGACATCGATGCTCGTCTCTGATTGGTCGGAAGGTGTGCGTTAGTTTTGTAGAGCAGCGGTGATTGGACAGTAGTTTCAGCTCTAATATTTTATATTAAATATAACTTATATAGAGTAAGAGAGATAGACATAGAGAGAAAGAGTGAGTGAGTGAGAGAGAGAGAGAGACAGGGAGAGAGAGAATGAGAAAAAGAAAAAGAAAAAGGAGAGAGAGTGAGTGAGTGAGAGAAAGATAAGGAGAAGGAGAGCGATACAGAGAGAAAAAGAGAGAGAGAGAGAGAGAGAGAGAGAGAGAGAGAGCGATACAGAGAGACAGAGAGAAAGATAGGGAGAGAAACAGCAATAGAGAGACAGAGACATGGAGAGAAAGAGAGTGCAAGAAAATAAAAGAGAGCAAATGAAAGAGCGAGATAGAGCGAGAGAGAGAGAGAGAGAGAGATCGGGAGGGAGGGAGAGGAGAAAGAGTTAAAACCCCATCCAGGGTCTCACATGTCTTGGAACCCTGTGTAGAGAACAGGAAGCTTCTATTTCATCAACTTCAGTGTTCCTCCACCGGTACCTCCAGCTCAGTCTCACTCATTCATCTCCTCCATTTTGCCATAGGATTGTTTTGGGGTTTTTTTAGTTCCATTCATCATTTTTATTCTTGTTATTCACTCACAGCCAATAGCAAAAAACATCCTGACACCACCATGCTTCCACCACCATGCTTCACTGTGAGGATGTTGTTCTCAGTGTGTCATGTGTGAAGTGGAAAAATGGCAGTTTTCTGTGTATTCTGTGTGTACATACTGTACTATATTTGGGAATGTAACACCTAAAACATCTGTATTTGCATTAACCTCAATGACCATGTCATGTAAATCACTGTTCATGGCATCGTTATGGTTTCAGATGATTTTCTCTCCCTTTTCATTGGTTGTTGGCTCGATGCTTTTTACAAACCGGGTTCGATTCTTCCCACAGTCCAAAAACATGTATGTTCGATTGATTGGTGATTCTAAATTGCCCTTAGGAGTGAGTGTGTGTGTGTATGTGTGGCCCTGTGATGGACTGGTGACCTGTCCAGGGTGTCCCCCTCATGCCTTTCACCCTTTTAGAGACGGCTGGGATAGACTCCAGCAGGTCCCTGTGATCCTGAATTAGAGAATAAGCGGGTATAGAAGATGAATGAATGAATGAATGAATGAATGAATGAATTCTGTGTCTGCACTGTACACCAAGTCAAATTCCTCGTGCTGTTAAATGCGCTTACAGAAATCAGCATTGGTGGCTCAAATTTATGTCATGTTGTTCGGACCACCAGGAAGAGCCAGGTTCAAGCCCATGTTTCAAGATGGCCGGTCAATAGATAACTTGAAGCTGACGTCATGTCTTGTTGAATTCTGGGTAATCTTGTTGGTAGACGCCATACTCGGAGGATCACGCATCTTTTCTGCAAGTGTGTTTAATGCAATTTCTTTTTTACGTTTACATAATTTTAAAAAAAATACCTCACTATAGTAAGTCATTCCAAACTGCAACCCGAAGTCACGTAGTAGAATTACAACACATTACTGTTGCACATCTTCAGACAAAACAATGGCACTGACTCATTTTGTAAGTAAAGGCGGTTCTTTGGGATCTAAAATCTGTTCCTGTGCTGTCAATTCATACGACTCTTTGTCGTTAATTGGTCTACAAATGTTCGTTCTACCGTTTCTTAGGTGTCGACATTTAATTTTTCCTGTCTGACCTGTTCGGTCCACTTTCCTTTTTTATTTCTACTTCATGTAATCTTTTTTTATCAGAGTTTTGATGCTTTATTCGATCAAGTATATAAGTATATTCAATTCATTGTGCAAGGTATGTGGTTACAGAGCCAATGAAATGCATTTTTCGCATATCCCATCTTAGTAAGTTGGGGGTCAGAGCGCAGGGTCAGCTATGATACAGCGCCCCTGGAGCAGGAGGGGTTAAGGGTCTTGCTCAAGGACCCAACAGTGGTTGACTTGCCGGAGGTGGGGGCTTGAACCCAGGTGTTTCTGGTCTTCAGATTAACTTACTCAGCACCTTAACCATTTGAGCCACCACTGCCCCCTCAAGACAAGATATCAGTATTACAAAATAAAGGGCTACGGCATCCATTATTATTACGTCCTCCATTATTTACTACATTTACAGCATTTGGCAGACGTCCTTATCCAGAGCGACTTACATTTATCTCTTTTATACAACTGGGCAATTAGGGGTTAAAGGCCTCGCTCAGGGGCCCAACAGTGGTAGCTTGGTGGATCTGGGAATTGAACCCACAATCTTTAGTTCAAGTTCAGTTCAAGTTCAAGTTCAATGGTCATTTCAACCATTTATAGCAGATGCAGTACACAGTGAAATGAAATAACGTTTCTCCAGGACCCCCCCGGTGCTACACAAAAACATAGAATTCCACAAAACAAACAAAGAGCCACTAAAACAGGATAGACATAAAGTGCATGTGTGCAACCCGGTGCAGTACACAGTGCAATAAACAATACAGACATTACAGAGACAGTGTAAAGAAGACAATAGAGAACGGAACATAACGCAATAGCGCCAACCATGTTGTGGGATTAGGTAGACATGAAATGTGCAAATTAACACTATTGTGCAAATAGGCTGATAGTCCAACATCTTAACCATGAGCCACCACTTCCCCAGGTGTCTTAAGTGGAAGCCTAGATTAAATCCTGTTTTGCACAATAATCTTGCTGCTTAACTAAACATTTCTTTGCACATCTCTTATAATCTGGTCTTATGTATGTATCTATCTATCTATATATATATATATATATAGCTCTTATAATCTTATTGAATGTATCGTATTGTATGTTTTGTGTTGTGTTTTTGTATCGTCTGTTTGCACTGTCTGGTGTAATGTTTGTATCGTGTCTTGCGCTGTTTGTACCAGTTTGCACACATGCACTTTATGTTGCTGAGACAATTTATTCTTTAGTCTTTAGTTCTGTGCTGTTCTTCTGTTGTGTCTCTTTGTTTTTTTGTGTAATTGTGTTGTTTTCTGTAGCACCAGGGGGTCCTGGAGAAACGTTTCATTTCACTGTGTTACTGCATCTGCTATATATGGTCGAAATGATAATAAAAGGTCAGTGCCTCCATTTCTTGCCTTGAGTTTCCTGGGATAGACTTTAGCTGAGCTGTGACTCAGTGTAGGATAAAGCACTACATAAAATATATTTTATATAATTATAAAACCTCTTATAAACTCATCAGAAAACACACAGACACAGCAGACATACACCTAAAATAATTTTATTGATAAGACAGAGTTCTCACTCTGCCTGTTTAACATCTCAGACCCTTTACAAGAGAGTTGAGAAATCATGCCACGGCTGTGGAAAAAGAAGAAAGAAATAACAGATGACCTGGACGTTGTGCAAGTCCTCCTGCGAAGACACTTAAAAAACATTTTGACTCACCTTCACCTGACCCTCGCTCATCACTTTTGCCCTAATAAATTTATCCCAAAACCCAAAACACCAATTTATTGAATTTGCACGGATCGTGCCTCATAAAGCATGAAAATGTCATAAATAAATTTTGCTGCATACCAAGAGTGGTGGAGCTGGTGAGCTTTTTTTTTTCCTTTTTCTTTGACTTGCGAAAATGTGCGAGGACGAGTTAAAAAAGTTCATCACAAAAATAGATACATCAGCAGACTCGACCGGAATGTTGACGCGACACGGAAAGAGGTGAAAAAACATGTACAAGGCCTCTGAGCACGAACTCGACTGTCTGTATTTGTTGTATGGAGCGGAAGATCCGAGAAGCAGCACTGTTTTCTAGAAAAGTCTAACTCGGTGCCATGAAAGGAAAAAACTAAACAAAAAAAAAAAACCCGTCCTGTCAATGAAATCACCAGCATCAGGAGTTCAAGTTACGAGACACCACACGGTCACGAACGCCAGGCAAAAAAAAACAACGAGTTATTAGACTCAAAGGTTGTGGTACAGTGATGTATGCACGTGATGGACGTGAACAAAGCTAATGCAGATAAGCCCTGATACACGCACCCTTTTTACCCCCAGTGTAAATAATATCATCCTATAATAGATATAGATAAACACGCTATAAAAACACACCAGCTTGCATGGATGGAACTACATGAAAACCGATGTCTGCTTGTATAATGCAAAATGATGATTACGGTATCGGTATTTGGTGACCTGACCATTGCAGTTATAACATTAAATACATCTGAACAGGCATGTTCATGATTCTGTCTCCATAGAGACACACGGATCTCCAGCCCCGGCAAAGCCCCGTTCGCCTGCAGCGGCAGGTGACGTTTAAAGCAACCGCGACTGGTTTATTCAGTCAAGGATGTTCGAATATCCTCTAACCCTAAGAAGTGCATGCTCGTTCTCTTTGTTTTTCATCCCCTAACGGAAATCTTGTTCTCCACCGCAGCCAGCATGGCGCAGAATCGAGAGTTTTCGTTAGCCAAAAGTTTGGACGGTTCGTCGAATTCCACCACCTGCGTCCGGAAAAGGAGAGACAGTTAGAAGGACGGAATTGTTTGACCTTTATTTGAAGGGTGTGATTTTTAAAGACTGGGTTCGAGGCGTTTCACCTGGCCCTGATTGAGCACCATGATGCGGTCGCAGCTGAGCACAGTGTGCAGTCTGTGTGCGATGGTTATCGTTGTGCAGTCTTGGAATGAGTTGCGAATGGTTTCCTGGATTAGAGAATCCGTCTCTGTGTCCATAGCAGCAGTGGCTTCATCCAACACCAGAATCTATACAAAATTAAAAAAAAAAAAAAAAAAAAAAAACAAAAAAGATATATTAATATATAAAATTATATATAATATAAAATATAAAAAAGGGAAACTCCAAAAAAAAAACCCCAAAAAAACATCCTTACGGGTGATGGCGGTATTATTGGTGTTGTCACATGTCAAACTAAACGGTTGGAAAATTTCCCTAATGTCACAACTCTAAGTTATTCCACTCATAATCATAGTATTGCATAACGAAAGTACCGTTTTAAAGGTTAGGAAGTACGTACTAACTTAAATGTAGTATATAAGTAAATTTGGGACACTGAGTAAGCCGAGCTATTTCCTTTGTTCCTGTTAAAAAAGTCCCGCCTTACTGACATCATGTGCCTTTAACTCGATTTGTCAAACGTGTTTCAGCAGCACATGTTCCTGATGCAGCGTTTTGCAATATTTAAGATTACAAACTTGAGTCACCTTCTATTTCTTATAAAAAAATAAAAAAAAGTCCTTCCTGGTTGCAGCCCCGCCTGCTTGTACTTGAACGACGTGTGACGGCATGGAAGAGAATCTGGACTATACCGTAATGCCGGTGTGGTCCGGAGTCGACTAAGCGTGTCCACAAATATGGAGGACAAGTCACCAGAAGCCTTATTTAAGCAGCATCTCACCTTGCACTGTCTTAGCAGTGTTCTAGCCACACACAGGAGCTGCCTCTCTCCCACCGAGAAGTTCTCCCCATTCTCCATGACCTCAGACTCCAGCTTCAGAGGCAGCTGAGACACCTGTATATGGAAAGGCAATGAGAGGAGAATGAAGTTGAGGTCTTAGTGAGATGAGAGAAGGAAAACCTCTTTTTTTAACATGGGTGGTACCGGAGCTGGTGCTTGGCCAAGTGTGGTAGTCGTCCAGAGACATGTTACCAGAATCATTTGTTATAGCAAGCTCTCATTTATTAAAAAATCCCTGTATTATTTAAGTTTATTTGTTCTTGACTGCTTGATCGGCAAAATCAGCTGAACCCTGTGGTTGCCATTTCCTCCACTGTTTCTCCTCTCTGACAGTGAGGAGTGTGTTGGTCTTCTCTACAAAACCACTGCTGATTAATTGTTACCTAAAACTTTTATGGCCATTAATATTAGCGCTTTTAATCAAACTGTGGTCTGTAATGGAAGCTCCGCTCCCATGTTCAAGACCAGCATGGTTTCAGGGCCGGATTACAGCCCGGATCTGGGCACCAAACTCAGATTGGGCTCCGACACCAGCTCTGATTCAAAAGCGGTAATTACGAAAGAGATCAAATGACTGATTTTAGCTGTTCAGCTGTCAGCCTGGTGACTTACACACTCCTTCATGTGCGTCCTCTCCAAAGCATCCCAGATCTGCGCCTCCGAGTATTGGTTGAAAGGATCAAGGTTTGACCTGAGGAAATGGGAAATGTTTTAGTACATGTGCTGATGTAGTAAACATTCCAAGCTGAGAAGGAAATAACAAGTGGTGGCTCAGTGGTCAAGGTGTTGGTCTACCACTTGAAAGATCACGGGTTTGATTCCCAGCACCACCAAATTGAGCAAGGTTCTTAACCTTCAGTTGCGCAGTCACTCTGGTGAAAAGGCAAATCCAACAGCACATCCCAAAGGCTGCAATTACACTGCAGGTGTTGATGCCCAATTCCGATTGTTTGACTATATCCGATTTTTTTTCTGCTTAGATCATCTTTTTACACATTTAACAAAATTAATAAATATTACATTTGCAAGTGAGCAATTGGGGGTTAAGGGCCTTGCTCAGGGGCCCCCCAGCAGTGGTGGCTTGGTGGAGCTGGGAATTGAAACCCACAATCTTCGGATTGGTAAACCAACACCTTAACCATGAGCCACCACTTCACCACTTCCCCTGCCAAATGCTGTAAATATTAAAATACACAGTTGTTGAAAGTTATTATATTTATCGCTGTTGGTGTCCACCTGGATGGACACCAATAATGTTCGATTCTTATTACCGGGTAAAAATCCGATCTTTCTGCTTACACTTACACACACTAATGCACATATCCGATTCATATCTGATTTATTTCAACATACGAACGAAGCCTGAATCTGATCTAAAAATATCGGAATCCATTTGCTTTTTTTCCCTGCTTACACAATCCTGGGTCATATCCCATCTGTGCCACATTGGAGGCAAAAAAACCCAGAATTGGGTCACTTAAAGTGTAAATGAGGCCAAAGTGTTTATTTTTTTTTTACCTCAAACTGCCATAATTAAAAAAAAATAATAATTAGAAAATGACAGCTGATAATATTTTACCCGTTTAAAGTTACAGGTAGGGTTACTGGAACGTCTGCAAAACATGTCAGCCTGTTATATCAACGAGACATTCAGTCAATAAGCTGTTAAAGTCGGTTACTTCAGGCTGAAAGTGGAGACTCCTTCCATAAACGATAAGGAGGTGGGGAAGTGGTGGCTTAGTGGTTAAGATGTTGGACTGATACCAGAAAGACCGGGGTTTAATTACCAGCACCGCCAAGCCACCAATGTGCGCCCCTGACCCTTAACCCCAGCTGTAAAAAGAGATAAATGTAAGTCGCTCTGGATGAGGACGTCTGCCAGTTGACGAAAATGGCTTGTTTGTTAACACAAAGTTTCACCATATTAACAATTTGGTGTGAATTTAATTAGATTTTATCGGCGGATGAACTCATTCGAATGCTTATCAGGCTCTAATTTGTGTGGCGTGCCAATGAGTGGAAACGTGAGCACCGACCTGACAGTCCCACTGAAAAGCACGGGTTCCTGTGGAATGATGGAGAGCTTGCTGCGTAAATCAGCAAGGCCGATGTTGCAGATATTAACACCGTCGATCTTAATGCTTCCACCACACGGCTCCACCAGCCGGAAAAGAACCACGCCTAAGGAGGACTTCCCTAAAACACACCATGAAGAACAACTGGTCATTACATAGTGAGTCATAACAGTCCATCAGGAGGTTCAAAGCCAGAACTTTATATGCTCGGGTCATTATGACCAATCATACATACACATACACACACGTCTGATATTAACACTTTATGAGATTGGGCAGATTTTATACATGAGGGCACAGAGCACTGACCTGAACCTGTCCGGCCCACGATCCCCACCTTCTCCTTAGACCGGATTGTGCAGGACAGTTTCTTCAACACCAGTGGAAGATCTTCTCTGTACTTCATCTCAACACTGTCAAACACGATCTCTCCCTCTTGTGGCCAGTCTGAGGGCGGGGCTTTGTTCTTCACCCGTGCAGGAGCCTCTAAAGACAGAGACTGGAAGAGAAAACGGCGAGTCATTGCAAGGTACAAGTACATAGCAACGAAATGCAAATAGTAGAACTGTGCAAATGCAGATAAATATATAAGTATGCACATTAATAAATAAGGCTAATCTCAGTATGTGCAAAGAGGAGTATGTGCAAGTGTTTACAGCAAGTAAAGTGTAGTAACGCATTGTGCAAAAAGTCTGCAAAAAAAAAAATGTAAGCAAAATAAACGTATATAAATGGCCTGATAAAACTGCAATGGACTTCTTTTAAGTAAACACAGAGGAGAGAATTTATTATTTAAGCAATACTGTTTAAAGAGTGGTAAAAAGTGCTACTTCTGTTAAATAGTCGTTAAATTAGAATGTATTTCTCTCTCTCACTTTCTCCAAAACGGCCAAAAATATATTAAAAAAACCCCCCAAAAAACCTGGGACTTGATTTACTGCTGGACCTCCTGACAGAAGCAGAAACTGACCTAATTCCATCTCATCAAACAGATTTGAGTACCCAAATGATCTGTGGTATCATTTAAATAAACACAAACCATCCCTAGTTATTCCCCGTAAGCTTCCATGAGGTCAGTTAATATCGGAGTTAATATCAGGCCTGTCTGTAGCACCCAATAGGTTTTATGCACACTTTTTTATGCACTTTTTAAAGTCAGCCAGCCTCGTCACATCCGGCAAACGTATCGTCCATAGCAACTAGAGCGTTTTCTGCACTCGGTTCACTTCGAGATTCAATTACATTTTTATTCGTATAGTGCTGGGGGCCCTCAAAGTAAATGGGCCCTTACAATCGTCCAAACAACCCCCCCCAATTCATTGGCACCCCTGTTTGTTAGTATTGGATAAAAAAAAACAGACTGTAGTAACCAGATGTGTAGTTTGCTTACTGCAATGTAAAAAGCGTTGGTAGATCAGAAAACAACATGAGTCATAAAGACAATATGGATTAATAAGTAAGGAAAGATTTACACTACACGCTTCATCCGCAAAGCCAAAAGCATTGTAAACGACCCCACACACCCCTCACACACCCCCTCCTGCGACCTAGAAAAAGGTATCAAAGCAATTTGCCAATCACTGGTAACAGTTTCCTCCCTAAAGCCAACAGGCTCCTCAACAGAACTGAATGACCTCAAACTGACACACACACACACACACACACACACACACACACACACACACACACACACACACACAATCATTCAATAGAAATCTGTCTTAACAGCACCACAAACAATGCAATTTTGTAATATAGTCTGTACTCTGGTTGGCCCTATTTTATGCACCTGTCTGAATTTTTTGGTATTGTCTTTTCGCATCGTCTGTCTTGTGCGCTGTTTGCACGAGGTTGTGCGCTATGCACTTTATGTGGTTCTTTATTCAATGTAGCTCTTTGTTGTTTTGTGTAGTTTTGCGTTTTATCCAGCATCACAGCGCTGAATGAAAACATCATTGAATTGTGTACTGCATCTGATATACAATATATAGTTGAAATTAGGGCTGAGCGATATTGTCAAAAAATCGACATTGTGATATTTAATTTTTCTTTGATATATATTGCAATATAAAAAAAATTAATTGAAATTGGGATGATTTTGTAAGTGAAATCAAATGTAAAAATCCCACCTTGGGCAATTAATCTTTGTTAAAGCCACAAAGGTGATTGTTTTTTTTTTGTGTTGCTTTTAACTTTCTAGAAAATGTTTACACAGTAACAGACCTTAAAACAATGTCCAAATGATAAACTAAATCCAACTCGGGTCGCCCGAGTGCAACTGCGCATGCGGGTACCGGTGCCTTAACCCACTACACCACGGTGCCGGCTTATCACTTATTATTGGACATCCTGAAATGTGACTATTGCAGATACACACATTGTATTGTTTATCCTGAAATGATATAGTGTGCAGTCGTTATTAAAATGACTGTCATAACTGCTAATTTGTTGTTTAATACCTCAATATAGTGGTGGATCCTCTCCACGGAGGTGAAGCGAGCTTCAGTCTCGGAGGCGAGACGGACGGTGAACTGGAACAGACCAGTGAGCTAAAAAGAACAAAACCAACCAGTTCATCATCTTTTAGATCGACGATGTGTTTTTACACTAAATTGAAAACCATGGCAGACTATTAATACTGCAGAATAAAAAAAAATCCGTTCCTTAGACAAACACCATCACATTCCTTGCTATTTTTCCCCTCTCACCTGAACAGCGTAGGATATCGCCAGACCTGCGTATGCAGGAGGAATCTGTCCATGCATGAGGACAATCATCAGTGCTGTGATGCTAATAAGTGCGACACTGATCACATCCAGACGCACAGCGAGCCAGCGCATTGCACAGCTGAACAGGTAAAACGGAGCCTGGTTCTGATCCAGGAGCTCCTGATACCTGAGGGAAAGTAAGGGAGAAATGGAATCAAAGTTCTAAAATAATTACAGAATGTGAACAGTGGATCATATCCTGGAAACAGGATTGAATGGCAATTCACAACAGGGACTCATACACATACTCTCTGACTGGTTTTTGCAAAGGAAAGGAAAGTGGAAGAACAATAAATGAACTCCAGAGATCAATGCCAGCCTTGGATGTGTTACCTTAAAACCGCCCAGACTGCCACGGAACCGACTGTTGATCCTTTTGTTATCTAGACTACAGTGCCAAAAACTTGTTGACACACGTCCATCATAGACCTTCAGTATTCGGTTGTTATAAAAGTGGAAGCATGCAATTATACAGGATGTCTTTATATTTTGTAGAACTTTAGTTTTCCTTTACTAGAACTAAGAGGCTCAACCCTGTTCCAGCAATACAATGCTTAGTCTCAGCCTCATATGTCACACCCACGTCTGATTGCTGGAAACTTCAGGAGTTTGAGCTCAACCGCTGATTATTTGACATGTACAGGATTTTCAGGAGACGTGTGTGTCGATTAAAAGAGTAAGCTGTTGAAATGAACATTAATCAAGATCGTTGAGCAACTGGGGTTAAGGGCCTTGCTCAGAGGCCCAGTAGTGGTTACTTGGCTGGGAATCGAACCCCGGTGTTCCAATTAGCAGCCCAACACACTAACCACTGAGCTACCACTGTATAATTGCATGCTTCCACTTTTCTAGCAACCAAATACTGAAAGACTATGATGGTCATATGTCATCAAGTTTTTGGCACTGTGGTCTGGATGAGCAGCTGCATCTTACGAGGCTCAACAGTCTGTTCTGTGGCAGTCTGGAGGGGTTTTAAAGTAACACATCAAAATTCAAGGTTTTTCCAGTTTCTTCAAAATTGCAAAAATCCAGTTTATATTCCTGTTTTCACCCTACTGCATCCCAGACATCCCCACCCAACAGTCCTGACCTCAATAATTGGAAAATTCACACAGTCACGTTCGCAATATAGTAAAAAGCTTTCTCCAGAGGAGTGGAAGTTATTCTAACTGAAAAAGGAAGATTCCAATGGAATGGGATGTCCATCAAGCACATAGCCTATTCCAGATTTAGTCTTACTTACCATCATGTCTATAATAACCTCGACATTTCTGGAAAATCTATCCAATGCATTTTAGAGTGTTGTCGTGAGGATTTGTTTATTCAGTCACAATAATATTAGCGAGATCATCAGACACTGAGAGTGGGTGAGAAGGTCTGGGATGCAGTTGGCTTTCCAGTAATGGTGGCACTTTAACGTCTGAGCGATCAATTAATATATTTGATTTCTGGTTCTCTGAAACTGACGTTAAAAGCGTCATCACCGTCACCGCACATAACACAAGTCGGAAAGCTCTTGTAATATAAAGCCAACAATTATTTGTAGTAACGCAAGTCTCCATGTTGTTTTCACATTCTGCCTTAAAAGCGCAACTTGAAATGAGGGCATCGGAGTAGCGCGTGGATGAAGTACACTTGCTCTGACGGCAACCGGGTAGCCTACCGCTAAAGCTAAACATCCTTCGAATAAAATGACTAAAAGTGGCATTGGCATCGTAACCCAGACGATAACCAACTCTAAGTTTCTAGCCGAGCCATACCTGCGGAGGAACTCGTCTCCCTTGCCGTAGGCCTGCACCGTGCTCAGGCCCTGGATACTGGAGGCGATGTGGGAGAGGAACGGCGACTGCGTAATGTTGTCTAGCCGTTTGAGTTCACGGATGAAGACCCGAGATACAGAGTGCAACACAATAAACAGGAGCACCAGTGGACCCACAGCCACCAGGAACCATGGAAAGATGCTGCTGATCACACCTAGGCAGAACACCACCAAGATCACGTTCTGGATAAACATCTCCGCCTGGAACGGCAGACGAGTGTCCACTGAAAGAGAAAAAAAAGGGGAGACTCGTTATACATGACTCGTTATACGTTATACACATACGTATTAATGAATAGTTTACACAACATGACTTTTAATCCAAACGCAAAGCTAGCTAACAGACTTCAGGGCTTTCCTGAAGGTCTGGGATTCAAATCTATTACATAAGCAATCATACCATACCTTCATCCATGTCCTTGGAGAATCGGTTGAGAATCCGTGCTGTAGGCGTGGTGTCAAAGAATTTCATAGGGCTGCGAAGAATCTTCTGGAAGAGTTCGTCATGAAGCCGAGAAGAGGCACGCAGAGTTCCCTGGCAATTAATAATAATAATATTTACAGTGTTGAATACCGATAAACCAACAAGGCAGGTAAACCAAACATACTGTTAATACTTCCTATATTCTCACCTTGACGAATATGACGCCTCTGAGGAGTTTAAGCAAAAGCATAATGCCCATGGACATGGTGTAGACAGCGGCGTAGTACTGCATCAGTGGGTTGTCCCGCATGCTATCACTCACCATCGAGCTGTTCCCCACAAACACAGTGGTGTTCTGCACATGCAAACCGAGGAACAATTCCAGATTGAGTCATACAGGCTGGAAATTGGCCTAATTACACCGAGAAGTAATTACATTTATTAAAAAGCACATGCCCAGATCACATGTCCTGTGAAAGACCAATGATTATCTCCTTGTCAGTGTAAGGGAACACCTACAATCTGAAACCTTGATTGTGTTTTTGTAGCAAGACCTCTAATAACGAGAATATTCTCTATAGTGTCATGCAAATAAAATATGACATGGCCTTCTCTTAGTTGGACCAAAAAATCTGCCCAAGGACTTTTAAGGCAACGATGTCAATTCAACCCATTATATAGACGGCATAAATGTATGCAGATGCGACTTAAGTGCTATCATGCTTCCTGATGAGGGGTCATGGTTGTTGGTACCAAATCAGCTGATTATTAAGTTGAGCCTAGAGGACGGCTAAAGTTCTTCCATTACGCAGTGAGTGGTGAGCTGTGAAACATCTCAGAATGCATCAGGTTTTACTCCTAAAGTGGGGCAGTTGGAAAATTTACATGAGTGTGGCCACCTTTTTGTGGTTAGCATTTGCTTTGCATCTCCCAGGCGTAGAGTCCCACCTGTTTGCAAAAAATGTGTGCTTGAGGGGTTGAATTTGGGTGGTCCATTGACCATCTCCAGTCCAAAGACATTTCTGTATAATTGGCTGTAGTGTTGTAGTGAGTTCTCCCACGACCGTGCAAAGCTGATGTGCTCTTACCCCACTGCCTTGCTTGATCCAGTAGCTGAGCCACCAGTTACTAAAGGCGGTGCTGCCCACGTTGAGGATGAAGAGGACCATCATAGAAAGGAAGACAGGCAAGCCACCTAAGGCTTGAATATACACTTTGTACACAGCAAAGGGAACCGAACCTTTCCCTCGCTCCTCAGCTTGCATCAGCGGACCTGCAGGAGAGAAAGACAATGAGCTATACTTATCTAGGACAAGTTGCTGGTTCTGATATCCCAAGTAATTCAACTGGAGTTTGGACATACTACCAGACTGTTAACAAAGTATGTTCTATATGGTATAGTAATGGGTAGTAAGAATGAAATACGGATGCACTACATCCGCCACGTTAATACTGTCACGTGACATATGACATCACAGCAGCGCAAATATAATGATAAAATGATTTTGCCTGAAGTACTTAAAGCTATTTGACAATTGAGACAATTTTAATCGCTCCCATACTTCAGAATTGGGAAGCATTTCGCGTCCTGTTTTTCGCATCCTACGGATATTAGGCACCTTACAATCTATGTTGCGCGTACTGTGTACTAAGGACATCGCGACTCGTACGTAGGGTTATAAATAAATAAGAAGTGTAATGCAATGTATCTATACCAGATACTTCTTTTTTCTCCCAACAAAGCCTACCAATATAACCCTGGTAATGCAACGAAGAACCGAAACAACTTCTGCTTCCTCTGTACATGTTTATAACACATCTGAGCAAACGTGTACAAACTACCTGAAAGCAACACTTGTAAAGGTATAGTTATTTTACTGAAAAATGGTGGGCTTTGGTAGAAGTTAAAGTCACTATTCAGAATATTACTTAGTATATTAAGTATGTGATATTGCACTTAAGTATGAAAAGTATTTGTTAGTACGTAGCGCAGTGGTTATGGGACCCGGGTTCGATACCAAGCCACCACTGCTGGTGGTCCTTAACACCCAATTGCTCAGTTGTATAACAAGGAATATTGTAAGTCGCTCTGGATAAGGACGTCTGCCAAATACTGTAAATGTACTTAAGTATTGAAAATACAAGCAAAATTTATTTTAATAATTGTGTTTAGTTTTAACTTTCTTCCATTTTCTTTGCTTTAAAATAATGGCAAATGTTTATGTTTTTAAATATGCTTCTGCTGCTGCTACTACTACTACTACTACTACTACTAGTAAAGTAAAAGTTGACAGAAATAAAAAAAAAAAAAAAAAAAAAAAGGACAGATTCTCCCAGAGTACTGTGATGAAATATCATTACGGTACATCACACCTCTGATTAGGAGTTCTGCACGGTTCATTAATAGTAAATGCACTGTAATTAAATAAATGAACCATCATAAATACAGTATTTCATTAGTTCAGGTGCTGCGGCACGAATCTCCGAGAGAACCCATTTGATACCAAGCCACTTTTAAGTGCCCAGGACCAGTTAGTCCCTACCCTAAAACTCCCACAGTGCACCACAAAACAAAACGGGGATCGTCTCTGCTCACTATTTCCTTACTGAAAATCACTTTTACGGCAAACTTCGTTTAAATCCAAGTAGCTTGTGACAGCTATTGTAGCGCTAACATGATTATATACTAGCTAGAAATTAGTTTTATAAAATGAATTTTATAAAAAAAACCCAACATTTTACTTATTTACAACATGAGGAGTCTGAAATTGACTCATCCATGACTTGGGATTCTCATCAGTGCTTTAACTCTTGCACACGATATACTAAATCCCGACCTAGGAAGCAAGCAAGAGAGCTAGCAAAACACACCCCAGGAGGCTTACAGTTTTTTTCACGAATGCTGCGAGATCCCAGACACAATATATTCTTATTTCCTATAATGAAAAAGAAACCGAAGTATATTATTTTCACTAAATTAGACGACGTTTTGTTAGGATGTTAATTACGGGCATCAAAATGGCTTTAAGAAATACTTTGCTTAAAATATCCATGATCTCCGAACTGGTTGTGTGTGTGTGGTGTTTTAGTGACTCAGACATTCAGTGCTACACCCACCATTGTCCTTGCTGGGTGGCTTCTCCTTCTTCACCGATCCTGCTTTGGCATTTTCACCTCGTTTCTTCAGAGAACTTCCAGCGTTCTTGGTCGGCAACTATTAAACCAATGTTAACGACCAGAGGAGTGTCATGTTTGCCTGAATTACAGGTTTTTATTGTGTGTTTCATCATTTTCTAAGTGGTTAAGTGATTTAAGAAAAACCTAGCATTACCAAACATCACCATCATAAGCAGGGTAGTGTACATGCAAAGCTAACTAGCATAGATAACAGTAGTTCTAAACATCATTTGATCTACAAGATGAACGTCTATCCTGTCCAAGGTCTATCCTGTCCAGATTTAACATAATGGATAGACCTGCTAAAAACGTCTAGTGGGATGTTAAGGGTGGAGTCAAAGTGATTCTTTACTATACGGTGTCTTAGAAATCCACAGATTTATGGCCAAAAGTTTGTGGACACTGTACTATTCGGTGCTCTATGAAAACTAAGGAACTCAAGTGTCCTGCACATGGAGACCCTTACTCTGTCTTAAACCCACGGAACATCTTTGGGATGAACTGAAACACTAACTGCACCCAAAGGACACAGTTTTGTAGAATGTTTTCTAGATTCTGGAACTATGAATCCCGAACCCTGTTCCAGCATGACAGTGTCCCTATGCATGAATCCTTTGAGCTCCATGAAGACATGGTAGGTTGTGGTTAGTGTGCAAGGAGAACTGAAGCGTTTTTTGTACAGGGTCCATTATCTTTGGGATGAACTGAATCCCAGACCTCCTCACCCAACATCAGTGCCTGATTTCACTAACACTATTGTGGCTGAATATGAAAAAAACCTCTCCAAACTTTAGGAAAAAGCCTTTCAGAAGTGTGGAGTTTATTATAGGAGTAAAAGTAAGAATTAATTTTGACTAACACATGGATATGATGGTCAAGGGCAGGTCATACCTCAATGAAAGGAGCGTCTCCGAGCTGCAGGTTGTTAAACATGGCTGCGTAATCCCCGTTCAAATTCATCAGGTCTTCATGGCTGCCCATCTCTGTCATGCTTCCCTCGCGCATAAAAATCACTTCATCGCAGTCCACCAAGTACTTTTTTTTTTTTTTTAAAAAAGAACAAAGATTTGGTTTTTAATGAGAAACTGGTTATTGGTTTATTTTTTTCAACCACCATAACATCAGTTTGATCAATATGGCTACCTGTAGCTGGTGAGTAATGAAAATGATGGTCTTTCCACGCAGCAGCTTCTTAATTGCGTTGTTAAAGATGTGGTTGCTCACATGAGCGTCTAGAGCACTGAGGGGGTCATCCAGGATGTAGATGTCCCGGTCACTGTATAGCGCACGAGCCAGACTGATCCTCTGCCTCTGACCACCGCTCAGATTCGCCCCCCGTTCGCCAATCTGATTCGATCAGGCGAAAAAAAAATGTATACTTGTTTATACATTATGCAAAGCCAAGTTATGCCCTAATGTACACACTCCTTATATGGAATACCATCGAAAACAGACAGATTGTATTCTTCAATTCGATTGGTTAGAATTTAATTATGGATTTGATTACATTTTTTTAAATTGTAGTTTACAAATTTCTGTCGTAAAAGAGGATTAAAACAATTAACAGCTTACCTCACTCAGGTCAGAATTGGGAAGTATGGCCATGTCCAGTCTCAGAGAGCAGGCACTCAAGACTGCCTGGTACCTAGGCAACCGAGACCAGATGACTTATTATGGGATGTTGAGGCACTAACCAAGAAAATGATATACCTGCTACCAGCTCTTACCCAATCAATACAGTCAACATACACGCCATGGTCACATTTACAACATTTTTTACTTTCCACATTGGCTTGGATAAATTAAAACAAAAAATGTTTTGTAGTTAAACGTATTTGCGTTACTTACAATAAGAAAAGGCTGCACTGTTTTTCTAAAAAGACTCCCCTATTGAAAGCCTGCCACCTGTTAGTCTCATGTAGCCAGTTCTTCAGACTGATGGACAGAAGGTCTGAGAACCTTGGCCACTTTAAATGGCTAAGGCCCGCCCAAAAGGACATTTGACTGACAGGAAAAGCAACCAATGACGTTTCATTATGTGCAGTGTCATGTTTAGGGGCGTTGCCAAGTGCTTCAAGCTAAACTCTTGAACAGCCATGAACCTCACATACTTTTAAGAATCCAGCATTTAATCGATCTTGATAAATTTTCATTGCCACCGACGTAAGCACAACAGCTTGTTCGATCAGATGGATCATGTACACTTCAACCAATCAGAGGACAAAGCTCCTAAAGTTTTCAGCTAAGTGTGGTGTATGCATCATACTTTCAGCAAGCGTTACGTGGACATGGTGTATAAGGCTGAGACTAGCAAACAGTAGACTTTTCTTTTTTTGGCTCTAAAACTTACCTTTCTTCCTCATAAGCCTTCCCGAACAGAATATTATCACGAAGTGTAGCATTAAGGATCCAGGCTTGCTGGGCCACATATGCAAAGCTTCCATCGACTGCCACGGTTCCCTCCAGAAGAGTCATCTAATCGATGGACAAAACATTGTCCTTAAAAGTGACCTCCTTGGACGTGTTTTATTACTATCTTTATATACCATGGTTGTATGAAGCTTTGGTTATGACTTGGTTAGCAGACAATAGCAGTTACCTGGCCAAGGATGGCAGAGATAAGCGAAGTTTTTCCACTGCCAACACTTCCACAGATACCCACCAACTTCCCCTACAGGTGACAAAATAAACAAAGACACAAATAATGTTCAAGACACATACAAGCAATGATGCCACGCTCGGAACCAAATAGTATATTTGATTTGTACCTTCTGAATAGTGAGGTCAATACAGTGTAAGGTTCTTTGCAGCCGTTGGCTGATGGTGGGTACAGACAGGGTGTGATCTTCTCCTAAGGGTATGTCGGTAAACAGCTGTCTTTGCTGCTCCTCCTCCACTATCCCACAGTGTCTCGCGTCTTCTTTGTGGTAGCGTTTTTTGCGTGCCACTCTCTGACTCAGCCCTACGTAGGGAGTGCTGCGTGGTGTAGGCTGGGCGCTGTGCCCGGCAGTCTCCCAGGCGAAACTCGCCCCACTTAGTTCCACAGATATGTGGTTGCTTTGTGGTCGCTCATGAATAGTCCTGATCTCAGCCATCAAGAGAACGCTCTGGAACATCACACAGATGTGGACGTTATAATTTCTTTCCATAAATACACTAAATGGACTACAAGATGTTTGCAAACATCATCAAAACACCCAATAACTGTGTCTTTTCCAAACTATTGCCACAATGTCAAAATGTCTATTTTGTAGCACGGAAAATTTTACTTTCACTGAAATGAAGAGACTCAAACACTTTTCCAGCATGACAACGGTGTGTTCAGGTTGGAGTTAAAGAACTCAAGTGACTCTGACTCAACCCCACTGCACACCTTTAAGATGAACTAGAGTGCCAGCTCCACCCCAGACCTTACCTGACATTAGTGTCTGACTATTATGGCCAAACGGGGAAATCTCCATATAGAAGTAAGAGTGTTACTTGATCTGGAGTAGGTTTTAAAAACACATGGTCATGTGTCCTGAAGCGTTTGTCTTTATTGTGTGTATGTACAAAAGGACAAAACAAACCTTGAATCTATCCATTGCAACGGATGCTTCGGAAAGGGACTTGACTGAGAAGGGTGTGACTTTTAGAGCAAAAGTCATGGCATTGAAGACGGTCACAACGGTAAACGCCTGGAGAAGAACATATCTTAAACAAGTTTCTCAGGACAAATGCACTGTCTCTGCATTTACAAACATAGATAACCAGACCCTACCTGAGCAGCAGTGAGGTCATAACCTAGCAGCATATGGGTAGAGAAGGTTGCCACACTAGCAATCACCACAACGATTGGAGCGACGCCTACAGTTATACTCTGGAAATATCCCGTTTTCTCCAGAATCTGACGTTCTTCATCTCTTATTTCTGCAAGAATGCATTGAAAGTGTTATGAATAACTGCAACTTATAAACCCCTAACCCCTTATAAAAAAAACAAAAAAACAAAAGAACCGACAAACAAAGCTCTTACTTCGCAGCACTTGAGAAAAAGCCTTCACCCATGCGTACATCTTGATAAACTTGATGTAGTTTAGGATTTCGTTCATTTTCTGAACACGTTGGTCAGTCACGGCAACTCCCTTCCTCCTGAAGTAGGCAGTGAGTCTGGAGCTAAACATCTACAAATCAAGTAAACAAACGTTATGTGGCTTGAGTAAACCCTGCTTCTGGAACACTATAAGAAACCCATGCTCACCATGGTAGGGTAGAAGAGGATGAACACTGCAGAGCCGAGAAGAGACGTGGGTCCAAGCACTGAGAGATTGTACGCCATTCCTAAGACAGCCACCAGGGGTCCTCCTGCCAGCAAGCTGCCCATGGCTGCCGCTTCAAACATACGCTGGCCATCGCTGGAGCACATATTGAGCAGCTGGAAACCACCAGTGTGGGATTATTTATTCCATAGAGCATATTTTACTTATCCTGCCATGATGGCTTTTGCCCTGATGTCTGGAATTGTAACTGGGTGGCATTAAACCTGATGGCCCATCTACAGCTAGACGGGTAACTAAAGCCAGGTTTATACGGGGTTCAGTTAATTTCAGTAGTCTTTACATCTGATCTCACAGGCTCTCGCATACATCTGCGAATACATTCCACTGCTTTGATACCCATTGTACCCAGTTTAAAATGTCTTGGACAACTGGCGCAGTTGGAGAGGCAACGTCCCGTCCCATTGTTCATTTTTGAACCATTTCTCATTAAACTAGCTGCATTTACCCATGTAGGTCAACTGGTTACCTCAATTCTCTCTGATAACACAACAACTTCGGCTGGAGGGGCTGCGGTTTTACACCTTTTATTGTACCCTTGTGCCCTGAGAATTTAGATGGTGATGGTTATCCTAGAAGAAAGCTTTCTTATCAGACTAGATCTTAAACCATAACAATAAACAACAGTATCATTACACTGTTTTTCCTTTAATTTGCCTCTCTGTTACTTTCCAGTTATTTCACCCACTGCACCGATGCTGGGAATTTCTCAGCCCGGTTTTCACACCTAGTGGTTATTTTATAGGTCTTATCGAGCCTCTGATCAAGTTTCACTGTTGACTGGTTGTTTTGTATTCAGCCGTGAGAAAATTCCGTGGAGTAAAATATGGTTCAGATTAATTATATACCCACAGTATATAAACCAAAACCGTCCTATCAGATCCCTTTATAGTTCCAAGAATTTGGAAGTGTGCAATTATCTGGAACAGGGATCCCCAAAGGGCCACATAACTGTCCCTTTCTTTAATGGTGGGTGGGTCAGTCCGTAATAAAACTTACACGGGTCGCAGTGACTACCAGTATTATTGTGGGTTATATAGCATATTCTTTATATTTTATAAATATATTTATTTTGCATTTATTGCTAGGTTAGCTAAATTTTTCTTATAAGCTCACAGACAAACAGGTCGGCCATGTTGTTGTCTTGGTCATGGAATGTTATGTTGGATGTATTGTTCTATTGGTGGGTTAAATATAACTTATTAAGCCACCTTAATAACTAAATATTAAGCCACCTTAATAGCTAAAGTAATTTTAGTTTTAAATGCATCCTTCATCTAAAATTACATCCTCTCCACAGCCACATTTACCGGAATTCTAACCTCCGCTTCAGTCATGTTGGTCGTAAAGTTGTTTGTTTGTTTTAGGAGAAGCGGTAGCTCAGTGGTTAGGGCGTTGGACTGCTAATTGGAAGATCAGGGTTCGATTCCCAGCACCACCAAGCTGCCCCTTGCTGGGCCTCTGAGCAAAGCCCCTATTAACCCCTAAATGAAAGAGATAAATGTAAGTCGCTCTGGATATAGGTGTCTGAAAGAAAATGCTATAAATATTTAGCCTAGCCTAGAATTACCGAGCATTTATTTTCCTGTGTTTCCATTTCGGTGTACTGACGTTTGCTCGTTTCTTTACCCTGCTTGTGTCTTGTTGCCTGCACTGACGCTGTGTCTGTTGTATTGGATTGACAGATTACGTGCTTTCCCTGTACTGTATATATTAATAGAGAATAAAGCTGCACATGCATCCCAACCTGAAAGCGTTCGACTTTGGCATGGTTCAGAATCCAGTAGTTTGGGCACCCCTTTTCTAGAATGTCTCGATAGACCATAAAATTTGAGGTTCCTGTTAATGGAACTAACAAGTCTAAACACTCTCCCAGCATGACAGTGACTATCACAAAACAAGAACCCTAACGTAATGCCCAGAGCCCTGACTCGAACAGAACATTATTAGGAATGCCGATTGCACCCCAGACCTCGTCACCCAACATAAGTGTCTAATGTTATTAATACTATTGTGACTGAATAAATAAAATTCCACAGCTACGTGTTAAAATACCGTGGAACGCCTTTCCAGATGACTGGAGCTATTTATAACAGTATAACCACATAGGGTTGTGATCATCGGGTGTTCCCAAACTTTGGCCAAATATGGTGTGTACATTTTCAAAAATAATTAGCAGGTAGTAGATGTGTTTAAAACTAAAATGATCCAGACTCACCTCACCGAGAGACTTCTCGCGCAGGCTACGGAGGTGTAGGATCTTGTGGAAGGCCATGGTGAGGATAGCACCGCGCAGACGTGTACCCGTACGGTAGTTGAGTGCCCAGGTAAGGGCAAGAGACCAGGATCGTAGAAGCTCGGTGCCCAGCATGCCGAGCACCAGCAGCAGGCCGTAGGGCAGATCGGGCTCACTCTTCTGAGTGTACTCCAACAACCGCCTTACCACAAAGGCCTATAGAGAAAGGGAGGACGAGCAAGGGGGCGACAGGACACAGCACGCGTGACTGAGAGCACACACGCCTTCTCGCATCAACAGTCCTACAGTCATTTCCTCACTTCGCATTCCTTATTCTTTCTAGCTAATTGTATCCAAAGTGCACTAGACAGCTTTATCGGAGTGCACTAGATGCACAGTTGAGAAATGGACTGAATGGTGTTCTAAAAATCACTTAAAGAAATCGGTGAAGGTCTAAGCAACTTTTACTAAGAAGAAATGGCAGCCGTTTTTGAGATTGTGTTCTAATTGTTTACCTTCGATGGCCCTTTTCTCTAGCCTTAAAAAAGAACAAGAGAGACAATAAAACAACACCAATTGCACTGCTAACAATGTTATTACAGACATCCCTTTTTTTTGGCGGATTCAAAGGCATTTTACCTACAGTCAGATCAGGCTGGGATACAGGACGGAGACGCACTTTTGTTTTAATACCTGAAAATCAATATCAGTTAAATAAAAAAAAAAAAAATTAATAAAAATAAAAATAATTAGGAGCAAAGAGCATGTAGGTATAGGAGACAAGAACAACTTCAGCATCGCACAAACACTACTTGCACACACATTATCACTTGGAATTTCACACACAGAAGCATTCAGGAGATCTCAACAGACATACTGAGAACATTGGCCACCATTCGCATAGGTTTCATCACAGCAGCAAGATTTTATTTATTTGGAAAAAAAAAAAAAAAAAAAAAAAAAAAAAAAAAAAAAAAAAAAAAAAAAAAAAAAAAAAAAAAAAAAAAAAAAAAAAAAAAAAAAAAAAAAAAAAAGGAAAAAAAAAAAAAAAAAGTAAAAAAAAAAAAGGAGTAAAAATAGTGGAAATTTTTAAAATGGACAAGATATCCATGATGCATCATTTATAAAACAATTAAAACATAATAATATAGCAGGAAAACAAAATGTACAAGATGCAGAAAAAAAAAAAAAACCCCCAAAAAAACAATTCGATATTCGCGAACCATTTAAATAGGTGAAAGGTCATCCGACCGCTCATTGAAGCAAAAGTCATTTGTAGTAGTATGATTGGTCACAATACATTTATTTAAAAAAACAAATCCCCATAAATGGTTTTGAAAAAAAAAAAAAAAAAAAAAAAAAAAAAAAAAAACAGAAAAAAAGGCCACTGAGGTCACTGGCGAAGTCCATAGATGATGTTTAAAGAATTCAACAACATTCAACGAAAAAAATGAAATGAGGTTGAAAATGCACTGGAGGCATCTCTCCAGCGCAGGAGCTTATCAGTCCAAATCAAACGCTTAACTTACAATCACCAGTCCTGGTTCTTTCCTGTTTCGTCAGGATTTGGCTTAAATCAACAGTCCATTCGACACATCTCTTACCGATGGACACGAAGTCCGATTACAAATGACATAAAAAAAAGCGTGAATCAATTCCAAATCAGTGACATTTTTTTGCTGGATCAAATCAAGAAACATTTTTTTTTGGAATGTAAGAGTAAGATAAAGAAAAAGAAAGGAAAGAGAGAAATTCAGAGATTATTAGAAAGGAAAAAAAAAAAAGAGATGAAGACAGAGAAAGATAAGAGACAGGTGGGGAGAGGGGGGGGACATAAATTCTTGATCCAGCCCTGCATAAGGAAACGTGCCCTTACCTCGCGGGCGTCATCACGTGTTCTGGCTGCCAGTGTTCACTCCGCTGGTAAAACCGACACCCTGTGGAATCTAAAGAATAGCCTCTGTCACATGTCTCTCACATGGGGCCACAGCCACCTCTGTCCCCCAAGCAAACCCCCCAACCCAACCCACATTCTCCCTCAATAAGCCAACTTCCAGATTAATGTTGCCTATCAAAAAATAAAAATAAAAAAATAAATAAAAGAAAAAAAAAAGAGGAAGGAAGGCTTGCTTGAGCTAGATGCTATTTGACAATGATTTGGGGAAGAGGGGGGGTGGGGGGCTTAAATTTTAAGGACGTAAACGAAACTCATCTTAAAAATGATAGCAATAATAGTAAATGTTTGGAAATCATCAGGGATTCGGAGTGAAATCTGGAGTCCTCCAGAGGGTGAGGGAGGCAGAGACTTGCCGTGTCACCATGGAGGGACAGTGACAGAAGCTCTCCTTGTAAAGCCAGTTAGCCTATCCTCCTAACACACCATTGGGTACACTAGTGCCTTTGCATCGGTGGCCGTACAATCAGAATTTGCGACACAAAGCAGTAGTGGATGGCGATGGGGCTTTCATATTGTTTACTAAAGATGCCTAGGCTTCCTGCTTAGCCAGACTTCAAACGAAGAAATCATTTCGTTCACTTCTGGGAACTTCATAACACTTACCAGGTAGGTTGGAAACCTATCCTTCAACAAGCTCATCGTATGTTATCGTAGTTGAAGTTTTGGGGGAAACCAAAAAAAAAAAGTTTCCATTTACGAATATGGGATAAAAAAAACAATGAATTAATTTCAAGGACAGTAAAAAAGGATATAAAATTACACCAACTAGGGACGCTTTACAGATCTATTCCGAGTCAGATGGACTTTCCTGACTGCCAGATGAGGAAACCTTTAACGGCTTTAAAGAATTGCAAACTGTATTTTTTTTTGGGCTAGACGAGGTTCTCGCCTCCGACCTTTTCGCTTCCGACATCGTAGGTCGTCTTGGCAAACGGGTATTCTTTTAATTATATAATAATTTAACCTGAACCTTCGGCCCGGAAAGTGCTGTGAAGAACCCAGAAGTAAAATAAAATGGAACTGCCCTTGGTCAGAGTAATGCCCCTCCTTTAACAACATGAAACATATCTAGGAGGGAAAGAAAAAAGTGGAAACCTTTCCAGGAAAGCTACATAAATTCATAGGCAAATTCTTAAATATGGAAATACGAACCAGTGCACGAAACTCTTTTGGCCTTGGGGAAGAATGCAAGCGTGAGTTTGTTTTTAAGAATCCTACAGACAAAGAAATCAGTGATGGAGCTAGGAAATTTTTGATTTAGACATGGTAGAAAACCTGGTAGAAAAAATTAAATGAAAAAAGCAAAAAAAAAAATTAAAAAAAGGCTGCAAAATTGGTGAATCTAGAAAACTTGGCAAGCTAAATAAATTATAGAACAATCCCACATGTTGGTTTCCAAGTGTGACTTTTTTTTTTTTAAACACTAAATAAATAACATTACATAATCATCATCCTTATCATTATATTTTGGCAACAACATTAGATACATTTCCTATTCATCCTATTGACCCTTTCATGCCCCAGGAAAACACTCACCTTAACGTTCTGACCTGAGGGGGCAGGCTTCGGGTCTACCTTAGAGCTAATAATAATAATATATACAAAGAGAGAGAGGGATAGACAGCGAAAAGAAGGAGATGAAAGAGAGAAAAGAGGAGACAGAAGTCGAGATGGTGTTACTTACTGGGCCGCTGAAGCCTGCCAGCTGAGTGACCATGAGGCACAGGATGGACAGCAGCAATCGGGTACGACAAAACAGCCAGACAACATGGTGGAGAGAGGCTTGGTCCCCTCGCTCGTTTAACTCCTTCTCCCAAAGTCCCGCCAGTCTGCACGCGCGCGCACACACACACACACACAAAATAAAACCACTGAGCTACCATCTTCACATAAGGCTTAAACCACTCAATCTCAATCTAAAACCTAACCAATGAGCTACCACCTTCCCCTAAAGCTTAAACCACTGAGCTACCACATCCCCCTGAAGCTTAAACCACTGAGCTACCCCCCTAAAGCTTAAACCACTGAGCTACCACATCCCCCTGAAGCTTAAACCACTGAGCTACCACATCCCCCTGAAGCTTGAACCACTGAGCTACCACCTTCTCATGAATATAAAACCACTAAGCTACCACCTTCCCCTAAAGCTTAAACCACTGAGCTACCAACTACCCCTAAAGCCTAAATCACTAGGCTTCCACCTCCCCATAAAGATTAAACCTCTAAGCTACCACCTCCCCCTGAAGCTTAAACCACTGAGCTACCACCTTCCCATGAAAGTAAAACCACTGAGCTACCACCTGCCTATAAAGACTAAACCACTAAGCTACCACCTCCCCCTGAATCTTAAACCACTGAGCTACCACATCTCCCCAAAGCTTAAACCTTTGAGCTACCACCTGAAAATGAAACCACTGAGCCACCACCTCCCAATAAAGTTTAAACCACTGAGCTACCACCCCCAAAAGCTTAAACCACTGAGCTACCACCCCCTAAAGCTTAAACCACTAAAATAAAGCAATCTGCGGGGAAAGTTGGAGTCTGTACAGCCTACGTCCAGTCCAGGTCACATGACCAAAAAGTTAAGCTGCACACGGTTTGATTCTGACCGTTTGCTGTTGGTCTCACAGCTCTCCCACTGTGAGACAGCCCAAACGTCCTCCAGCAGAAGCTGGCCTTTTTTGTGAGCCGTTTTGGCCAGTGACGTAAGCCAGCTGAAGGTCATGAAGGAGAAGAGGCCGGCGTTGTCCACCGGGTGCTCGTGTCTAAGAAAAAACAGATAGATATGCAAAATAAAGACGAGATGTATTTCCTTAGAGAAAGTACAATATACAGCCAAAAGTATTAGGACGCCAAAAACATCCTTTTCCAAAATTAATATTCGATCCTGAAGACAGAGACTCCATTTATAAATGTTGAATATATGTCTGCTTAGAATATTATAAATTGAATGCTAACATTTTGACATAGCAACTGTAAATGCGTACTTGCTGGTGGAGCGGAAGGGCTTAAGGACACCGACGCTGTGATGGTACTTGCTCCGGCCTCCTTCCTCCTCCAACTCTTTACTGTGCGTAACGCTGCCTCCGTCCAGCGGGAAGCCGCCTTCGGCTCGGCCTGCTGTTTCCAGAGCATCCTAACACACACACACAAACACGGCTATGAGTCAGCGATTTTTTTTTTTTTTTTTTTTGCTGCTGCTGCATTAGAAAAGTTTGTCGTTGCAGCAAAAGCGAAAAAGGAAGTGAGAATAAAAGTGGCTAAACATGTGACGGGTCAGAGGTACGAAACATTAGCAAACAGTTCACGTGACTAAAACTGTTAAAACGTTCAATCACAAGGGCTTTGTCTGAAATTGCATACCTCCTTAGGATATCCTTAGTTAGCAAAAAAAATAGCATGTGTAAAGTTTTCCAGATGACCTACTTCTCCCACTCAGGTTATAAAGTATGCATACGATGTACACTTCACTGTCCCATGAGGCAGCAGGTGCGAGAGTGATGGAAAGCGTTTTTTTTAAGTGCGTTGAAAAAAAAAAGGATCATTGTTCATTGCAGCCAAATTTTAACTTTAAACGTCATGTATGTCACGTGTCGGTATCAACTTGACGGACGTACTATGTCCATAATGACATTCATTCTACTCGTAAACATAGTATAGTGGTTCGCAAATTTAGAGACAGAGCACAGTTTTCATTAAAGATCGTACAAAGGCTAGTGTGAAGTCAGCAGAATAGAAGGAATTTTCAGACGAGAAAAACAAACCAATCTGAGCCGCATGCCGCGCCACCTGGCAGTGTTCAGCACGCAGGTTTCTCATTCCCTCTAGCCGTCGTCACTGAACGTTTGGCCGCTTTTCTTGATATTTCGCTCGATGACTGTGTGTTCCGTTAAGTTGCTTATGTTCAGCTCGAATAATACAGAGACAGGAAGTTTCTGGAATACTTGTTCCTGTATTCAGGAGAAGTTGCAGGTTTTAGTTTTATTGCTTTTACTTTAAAAGTAACTTTTTTCCTTTGTTTATTTATTTCAGAAAGTTGTCACACACTGCATTTGTGTTAATTACATTTATCAGCGTTTGACAGACGTCTTTATTTAGAGCAACTTACATTTATCTCATTTACACAACTGAGCAGTTGGGGGTTAAGGGCCTTGCTAAGGCCCAAGAGTGGTAGCTTGGTGGTGGTGGGAATCGAACCAGTTTGCAGTCCAACACCTTAACCACTGAGCTACCACCTCCTAAATTCTTTGAAATGTTGCAAAGAAATTCTCTTAAAAGAGTGTGTGTGTTTTTTGGTAAAGGATCATGATCAGGATTTTCATTTAAAAGTATAATTAAAAACTTTACACTGAATGTCAATCTTGATTGCTTAGACAAAAAATATTTTTTTACGCAATTACCCAATTAAGTTTTGGATCTAATAATGTCGCTGTACACAAAGTCCCCAAGTCCCTATAAATACATGCTGTGTTATTGCTGAAGTGAAGAACTCGAGTCTCCCGATAGTTTTGTCTGGACATTCTTTGGTTTATGTCCCATTGACCTTAACAAAGCTTATGATTCACGCAGTCAGCCGAAAAAAAAAGGTCCCACGCTGCATTCCTGCTGATGCTGACCGCATACCGTGATCAGCGGTCAGATCTTTTAAGAGAAAACCTGATGCTTGGTCTCAAATTAAAGAATAAAGAAGGGGTTAAAGATGCTAATTTGGACGTGGTGATTTGTTCGCCAGAGTGGGGGGTGGGGTGGCTCCACGTGTCAGACATTGGACTGCTAATTGGTAGACCGTGAGGTGCCGGTGTCGGGCCCTTGAGCAAGGTCCTTAAGCCTTAATGGCTTGGTGAATAAGTATGAATAAGAATTTACACTGAATTCTGAATACAAATCAGTACATAGTCTACTGTCAAAGCTGCTGTTCTGGGACATCCAACGGCCCTGGAAAGCAGACAAGATTTATGACAATAACAATGTTATTAAATGGAAGGAGGTGGTAGCTCAGTGGTTAAGGTGTTGGACTGCTAAATGAAAGATTGGGGTTCGAATCCCAGCACCACCAAGTTGCCACTTCTGGGCCCTATTGAATTGCTACTCGAAAGATCAGGGCTCGTTTCCCAGCCTCACCAAGCTGCCACCAAGCTGCCGTTGGGCCCCTGAGCAAGGTCCTTAACCCCCATTTGCTCAGTTATAGACAAAGAGATAAACGCTCTGAATAAGGGCGTCTGCCAAAATGCCCTACATGTAAATGTAAAACACTCGACTCACAAGATCGTAAACGAGGCAGGACTGGTAGCGTTCTGTGCAATGAGTCATGCTTTTATCAGTGAGTCACAGTTTCATTAACAGGAACTAGCGAGCGAGGGATAATGGGTCCGGCTGCGCTCGTCCTTGTGGGATGACAATGCAATAAAATGTGCTGCAGAGTTCACCGGCGTGAGACTGCAGACTGTCTGGAATTTGTCCTGGGATGGAAAAAAAAGCCACGGCTTTGTTCCGCTCTCGGCGGAGGGGATTGTTAATGTGGCAAGAAATGTCGCAGTGACCTATTTTACTGCTTTTCCAAAAAACTTCAGTCTCTGCGTATTAGCTTAGCTTCTGTTAGCTTAATCTAAACCAACATACTTAAATAAAAAGATCTGCAAAGACAGGAAGCTGTGAAAGGGGTGGTGCAGTGGTTAGTGTGTTGGATTAATACCAGAAAGACCAGGGTTTTCGATTCCCAGCTTCACTAAGCCACCACTTTGGGCCCCTGAACAGGGCCCAGCACCCCCAATTGCTCAGTTGTATAAAAAAGATAAATGTAAGTGTCTCATGAGGATCTTGAACTTACATTTACACCATTTGGTAGAAGCCTGTCTTCAGAGCAAGTTACATTTATTACGCCTTTATTCCATAACACTGAGCAATTGAAGGTTAAGGGCCCTGCTCGGGGGCCCAGCAGTGGCAGCTTAGTGGTGCTGGGAATTGAAGCCATGATCTGATTAGCAGTCCAACACCTTAACCATTGAGCTACCACTTCCTATTGATTTGGGTTGACTTTTTTTTTTCTCTCTCAGTCCAAAATAGGGCTAAAGATTAAAACCGTCGAAAATAAAACATTTTATTGTTAAATAGTTGTGGATCTCATATGAGCCTGCAATAGGGTGGTTTTAACAGGGTGGTGCTGTAGCACAAGACGGACGTGAACTGCAATGAAGGGGAAGTGATAGCGCAGTGGTTAAGGTTAAGGTGGTCTGCTAACTCATAGATTGTGGCTTTGATTTCCAGCACCACCCAGCTACCACCATTGGGCCATCATTGTGCAAGGCCCAGTTGTATGAATCTGCTAAATGTAAGTCGCTCTGGATAAGAGCGACTGCCAAATGCCGTAAATGTAAGTGCTCAGGAAGACGATGGGAAGCCAAAATGATGAGAAATCTACGAAAAAGTTTTTAATGGTGTTCACACAAGCCAGAGCGTGGCTTTTCACCCCGCTTTAAATATTTACACTATAAAAAACGCAGCAAAATTTAAAACGAGGGGCCAAACTGCGTTTCAAAAGGTTCGAAAACTGCGCTCTGATACATTTACGCCGCATTCTACCACACAGGACATACCGGCGTAAGGGCACACTGTACCTCGGCTCAAGCACCGGCAACAGTGTGCGAAACCCTGTGTTATCCATGACGGAGAACCGGCACAAATCCTTGGCAATAAAACCACCACTGACCGAGTGGAAGCTTTGCGGTGAAAGCTTTGCAAAATGTCGCCACGCCGTCGATTTTAACTGTGATGTTAATTTGATGTCCATTTTTGTTCAAATTAAACAAATTCTCCAGCATCCGTAGTCAGTGTTTATGTAACAGAATAAACTGCTTATTAAGTTCATTCTGTGTGTATATGTGTGTGTGTGTATATATATAAAGGCATTTATCCCCTCCGAGCTTGCCGTAAAGTTTGGTGAGAGTGCATGCGCAGTTGTGACTGTGTGTCTGTATCTAATAAACCAGTTCAGTGCATTTCGTTCTTTATTTTATTAAATTTAAGTGTTTAGGTGAACCTGCGACCAACGCTCGCTTACACTTATCATTTTCTGTGTCTTGCACGCGCAGACGCAGGTGCAGACGCAGGCCCGCACTGTCGCCATCTTATTTGAATTTAGAATCGATTCTGGACTTTTTAAAATCGATTCGGGAATCGTTAGGAAAAAAAAGAAATCGCAATTCAATCGATGCAGCGCAATTTTTTTATCCCACCCCTACAAGACCATGACCTAGTTGACACCCTGTCCAGGTTCCTAGACTCCAGGTTCCACATGACTCCTTGTAGGAGAATGAAATATTTGATCCTGTTCTTAATAGACAGCAATCAAACAATAAACTCTCATTTCAGAAGTACCGGCCAAAAAATTGGAATCATTTCCATCCATAACATCACATCCTGGCGTCTTCTCTAAAGTTCATCTCAATTCCGTACACCTGGTTGTGGTTTTGCACATTTTTTTTTCTCCGTTGACGTTATTACAATAGTAATAACAGCATTTACATGTCTGGCATTCAACAGAAGTGGCGGCACCGGGGCAGGGCCGGGGTTAGGATAATTCTAAGGGGCCCATGCACTTTAGGGGCCCGCAGAGATCTCTTTTATTAGTAGCAACAGCGTGGAATGGGTGTACTAGTAAGCCCAACCTTATACTCTTTACATTTACAGCATTTGGTAGACGTCCTTATCCAGAGCGACTTACATTTATCTCATTTATACAACTGAGCATTTGAGGGTTAAGGGTCTTGCTCAGGGACCCAACAGTCATGGCTTGGTGGAGCTGGGAATCAAACTCACAATCTTCAGCTTGGGTAGTCCAACACCTTAACCATAAGCCACCACTTCTTTTATAAGGCCCAAAATTGCTAGCAGCACCCCTGTTCATCCCTGGGGGATAAGGGCCTTGCTCAGGGGCCCAACAGTCATGGCTTGGTGGAGCTGGGAATCAAACTCACAATCTTCAGCTTGGGTAGTCCAACACCTTAACCATAAGCCACCACTTCTTCTATAGGGTCCAAAATTGCTAGCAGCACCCCTGTTCATCAGAAACCCCCTATCCAGAACGACCTACATTCATCCTTGTTTTTATCCCAGTGAGTAGTCAAGGAATAAGGGCCTTGCTCAGGGAACCAGCTTGGTGGTGCTGGGGATTGAACCCTCCGTTCAGCAGTCCAACACCTTAAACGCTGAGCTATTGTACCACTTCTCCAGTGACATTGACTTGGGTTATGAAAAAGAAAACCAGAAATTGTAAATCTCTCTCTCTAAGGAATAAATATTAAATATATTTAGAACAGTATTGTTTTCCCTTCCTGTCAATCAGAGCAACAAGAATTTCTAGAACAATAAAACCGTTTTGACGCCGTTTAACATTATTCAAACGCACGAATTACCGTGCAGCAATAAAAAGCCAAACAAACCCCAGAGAACATTCTGTATCCCTGGCATTTCTGAATGAACACACTTTCCCAAAAAAAAAAAAAAAAAAAGCTTCTGCAGTGCAAGGACAGCCCCCTCCCTTCCTCGTCCCTGATCCCTCCTGTTCTCTTGAACACGGTCACGTTGCACAGCCACCTCAGGCAAGAGAAGGGGAGGAGGGTATGGACCTATCAGTTACCAAGGCTTCTTTATGCATCACTGCAACACTGAAATGCTATTGGCAGCCAGCGCCAGCGAGGGCGGGCTTGGGTTATGTAAACAACTGAGCGCAGCAGAAAGACAACGGCCAATCAGAACGCGGCCGGGCAGCCCCTGTGGAATACTGAACGGTGAATAGAGAGAAAGAGAGAGACAGAGAGAAAGAGTGAGGTAGAGGTACAGGCTTGACGGTGCAAGACAAAGAGAGAAAAAAAAAAGACCCTCGTCTAACATGCTGACGAACGGCTGATTGGTGAAAGGACAACAATGCCAGGGAAGGACAGGGCGTCCAAACACAAAAACAACAGCTGGATGTTCGACGGCGCTGACAGAAACGCGTACGACCGTGTCAGCGTCAGCCCACATACCTAAGCGGACACATTTACACTGAGAACACGACCAGGACCAGACACAAACATTGCAGGAACCCGAATAGAAGTTTTGGCCCTGACCTGGACGTTGGCGAGCTGATAGTGATCCGCTTCGTTCGATGGTAAAACCTCTCTGCAGGAAACCGGCCTGTACGCAGGACCTGATGCCAGGCAGTCCTTTCCCAAATCATGTTCTTTCATCTTCTATTAGCAACCATAGGAGCGCTGGATGGGCCTCCAGTCCAAGATTAGATCTATCCCAGACACCAGACACAAAAAGTCACATTTATATAGTCACAAATTATGTGAAAATAAGAAAAAAAAAAAAACCTGTCTATACCATGAATGCCGGTATATAAGATACTGTATAAGATTATTTTTAAATCTACTACATACATGCTGTCATTATAATGTGGTGGATGTATTTATTTTTTAAGGTAGGCATGTTTGTAATCATTAAAACAATAAGGGAAGTGGTAGCGCAGTGGGGTAAAGTGGTGGACTGCTAATCGAAGTGGCCACTGTGCAAGGCGCTTAACCCTTAATTGCTTGGTTGTATAATAGAGATAAGAACGTCTACCAAATGCTGTAAATGTAACGATCTTTATTTTCGCAAGCAAAGAGAGTTTTAGTTAGAATTTTTTTTTCTTTTTTCGGAAAAAGATCCGTCGGTGTCTAAAACTAATTTTTCTGACGTTTTATTAAAAAAAAAAATAATAATAATAATAATTCTTACTTAAAAACACACTTTAAAAAAAAAAAATTTATCAGCATGTTAATTATAATGACCATGAAGTTAATAACATGCAGAAATAACAGCTGGATCTTTGAAGTCATTAATCAACATCTGGTTTCAGGAACAAACTACTGGGCCAGTGTCCCGGGTCCACGGCACAACCCAGGAAGAGGCATTTACCCGACATTACGGTATTTATTGACATCCTCTAAAGGGAAGTTCCTCCAGATGATGATGATGATGTACAGAAAAGCAACACTTCCTTATAGACTTTTTTTTTTTCCACCATCACATAAAGACTTTTTTTTTTTAAATGTCGGAGAGAAACAGTCTGATGTAAACACCTGTAACCTGGAGTTAACCAGCCATCAGGATCAACCTGATTTAACAAACATGATCATGGACAGGAGCTCAGACACAATGCGACATCCGACATGGACAAAAAGGACGGGTTTTATTTATTTATTTATTTATTATTTTTAAAAAAACATCTTGCTTCCTAGCATCCTCGGGTTGTTTATGACTAGCATCACGCATCATCTTAAAATAATAAAATGCCTAAAAAGATATATTTAATATACATATTTATCATTTATATAATCACCAAAATGTCACATCTGGTTATTTGATTGCAGTTATAGAATCGTATGTCAAGTTTACATTTAAATATATTACATTTATTTCACTATCGTTAAATATCCCCCAATCCAATCATTCGATTTGCATCTTTAAACGCTTATATTTATTTATTTTTACTGTCTATAATAAAAATATAAAGATTTTCGGATAAGTTTACCTTTTAACGCTTCCTCTTGGCGAGCTGCTGATTTTGAACAGTGTGGAAAAAAACAACTCGCTTATAAAGCGCCCTAGCTGCGCCGTGCGGAACCGGAAGCATTAGGGGAAATGTAGTTTTTATGTTAATTAATGTTCGTTATAAAATAGCGCAATAAAACTACAATACCCATGAAGGAGGAAAATACAGGATATAAACGCGAAACAAAAAAACATGACGAGAAACAGGATGAGTGACAGAATCTTTATATTTGTATCGGCTTTCGTAATTTAATGTAACTTATAATTTAGCACTTTTGTTGGTATTCGTTTTAGATTAAGCAAACATCGAATAAGGAAATGGAGAAAGAGATTTACTTCCGTGTAGTGTGTTTATCCGGAATATTAAACTCATTTCCAAGCTATTTATTTTTATTTCTTTCTTTTTAACCATTAAAACAGTTTAACGAAAACACCCTAAATCGACCGTACAAAGAAATTCATGCAGAAATGATCAAGTTTACACTTCTACAGTCTAGACTTGTTTTATTTACATTAAACACAAAAATATTTTTAACGCCATGACATGAAACCCTTTAAATTGTTCACAAAATAATATAAACATAAAATATTCTAAATGTGTTACGTCCAAACTTAATACGGGTACTAAAACTTGACATGGACTTCGCTGCGCATGTGCAGTTGGCATCTAAACAAAGCTCGTGGGTGCCAAAACCTTAGTATCTCACCTTCTCAGGTTCTGCCGCCATGACGAACCCTGGAACATGTCCAGACATCACCCTCAGTGCTAAAAAACGCTCACCAACATTTTATTATTGCTTATTTTTAAAACAATGACGTGGCCTTAATCGTGTTTTATCAAAAAAAATACTTTTACTATTAATAGGTCACTTCCGGGCAACTGAAATCAGGTAAGCATCCTTTGTATGAAACCACTGGATATAAACAGATGCTAAATTTACCTGTTTCCACACACACCTTTTTATTAGCCTAAAACATGTCCTTTGTATATATTCATACATTAATTTTCTTAAAAAAAACACTTAAAACAATTCTAAATCAAAGTTTAGGTCCAATTAAACTCGTGCACTATTCAGTATTATAATAAAGAAGCCCCACACTCAACACTTGTCTTTCCCAAAAATGTAAAAAAGGGTGATGTTACTCATTTGTTTCATCTTCAGCCGTCCAACGCCGATCTTTTACAAGTTTTACTCCACGTACATATTCAAAGGTTTAATCCATTTACTACTAAACTAACTAAAATTAACCCACAGTCCCAGTTTCCAACATGGTTTGTCTATAGTATCTACCGCACATACTGTAATCTGTAGACTATGGGACAGAGTGACCCGTCCCTGTTGTGGTTCTGCTCCGGGGACATATTCTTGGGACTTCAGCACTGTAAATATTCATCACCCTACACCGCACCATCACAGTGAGTATTGCCATCGTTAGTCGTAGTCTAGTGGGTGAACCCGTAGGGCTGCTCTACCACAGACCACTCAACTATTTTCATTTGCTAACCATCAGAGATTTTAAAGCACATTTGATCCATGAATGTAGATACGTAGATTTTTTTTTCATAAATGAGATCAAATTATTATTGTAATCGGTGCAGCACTTGGTCAAAAAAAAAAATAAAATAAATATTCCAACCTCTGGATAAAGACACGTTTTAAACAAAAAGAAAACAGGCAGACAATGAATATTTATTATAATTATATTTAATGTTCATTAAGTATAATTATAACTGCAAAAACATTACACCCGGGAGGGGGTACAGCATCTGAAACACACACAAAAAAGAGTATAATTCAGTGTCGACTATTAAAAGCAAAAGATAATTGCAAAAACATGAAATTCAAATCAGATATTAAGAATTTTACATCGACACCATCACATCAGATAAATGTAGACGGAGGAACAGCTTCACTTTTGTCTCCCCCTAACCCTATTCTCTACATCCTCTTCACTCACACACACTAACTTCATGTCCTCGTTTATCACATCCCTATACCCCCTCTTTGCTCTTCCTCTTTACCTTCTGCCTGGTAGCTTCATTTCTAACATCCTCCTACCGCTAACCGATATATTCACTGTCCCTCCTCTGTACATGTCCAAACCACCTCAATCTGGACTCCCTGACTTTCAAAACATCTAACATGAGCCGTCCTCCCGATGAACTCGTTCCTAATCCTGTCCAACCTCGTCCCTCCCACAGAAAACCTCAACATTCTGAAGTTGTATTTCTAAGGCACTCTATATGTACAGGGCAATGAAATATTCTTTAGGGAAGCCCATATGAACCGAAAAAATTAATTTTAACCCATTAAATAGGCTAAACGGTTAAAATGTAATGCTACACATCTGTTTATTTATGGGTTGTGAACACATTCCCCCCATCCCCCCCCCCCGCCCCACCCCCAAAAAAAACAGAATGAAGCGAAATTAAGTACTGTGTTGGATCATTTTGACAGACAGTGGGATTAAGCAAATCCTAATAATAAATAATTATGCATTTAATTGTGCAGATTTTGCTTGCCACAGGTTGATACAGATGTTGATGACCAAACCAGTGCCATTTGTCTGTGTCCTAGAATCTCTAGTCATGGACATCTGCTTTAGAAACTAAACTTATTGTAATGTGCGATATTTTGGAAATGGCCACTAGGGGAGCTGATGAGAACACTGTGTCTGCTGCTCAAGATGGAGATACACAACGCAGCCAGAGCAACGCCATGATGGAGCTTCTGGAGGGTGACTATACCACCCATCAGGCCACCGATTATCCAAAAGCAGAGGTGGACATTTGAATGAGATGATCCAACCTCTTTGTATAATAATTGTCGTGAATATTATAATTAACATTCTAATCGGATCAGTTAACTGTTTGGATAACGTGTGGCGGGAAAATTAACGGAAATGAGCATCGCTAGAATATAAAACTGAACTTCTATGCCATGTCCAATACCAGCCATCAAGCAACATGAGTTATTTGACGTGAATCCACTTACGACGCGTATCCTGTGGCCGATGGCTTTGGGTGGCAGGTTGCTTGTGAACTTTGCACGCACCATGCCACTGTTACCATGGGCACGCATGACTTTCCCCCAGATAACGCGAGTCTTGTTGGGTTTGCCACCTGGGGTCACGGTTGTTCTAAAAGACAAAGCAAAAAAAAAAAATCCATATTAAAACAAAATCAAGGTGTTTATTATGTAGCAATAAATTAATTATTGACTTGTTAGCTGACAGGCAAGACTGCATTACACCATCACAACAGTGTGAGAGTGGCAGTGGAACGGAACCAGTCAAAACCCACATCTGGTTCAAGTTCCTGCAGCCAAAAATAGCAAACTGACATTACCACCCAGTGGAAGTGTCAAAAGATCACACAACCTCATCTAAGCATCTTCTGTAGCATTTCTAACACAGCCCTTTCGACTATGCTTCAGGAAGCAAGTGAGTCTATTTAATTATTATTATTATTATTATTTACAAGCCAGAATATGAATTAACGCTCCACTGGTTTGCATGACAATAACTAAAAGCAATATTCAGCAATAATAAACTCGAACGTGCCTTGGTGAAGCTGGGAATCGAACCTAGAATCTTCGGGTTGGTAGTCCAACACCTTAACCACGAGCCACCACTTCCACCTGCACAATAGCGCCAAAATCCATGCAGCCCCTCACAACCTACAGGAATTACAGCATGGAGGTTGACGTACTATTCTTTTTTCTGTAGATCTGTCGCATTTACACTGCAGGTCCTGATGCTCATTTCTGATTTTTTTTTTGTTTTGATGACCTGCTTACGTCTTTTAAAACAGACCCGTATCCAATATCTGCATTTACGCCATAAATACAGTGCAAAACAGCCCAAGGTAGACGAGCTGATGGGCAAAGGAAATAAAAACGCAACGGACAAAGACAAGAGTATGGTTAGCGGAGTAATTCATTTTTTTTTTTTTTTGGTAAGTCGGCACATTGTGGTTTTTTAATCATGACCCCAGCTCATGTTTAACAGCCCATAATGTAACCGCATGAAGCATGTGCTGCTAAAGAGTTTCAACACCACCGACAACACAGTAAAAGATGGAGTTTATTAAACACGAGTCTATTTTAATAAAATATTTAGCGTTAATGAGGCACAATTTTTCCCATGGAGCAAAAATAGAGAGCGGAGGATGCGAGAGGGTGGAGTCATTTAAGCATGATGTGAAAATTGATGCCGCTCCACTCGGATACTCCAGACTAAATGATTCAGTATTTTGCTCTCAGTACCATATTGAAAGGACAACAAAACAACGCTGTCTTTACACAAAGGACAAGCAGGGGAAAAAAAGTTGCAGCCTGATTGCATACACGTTTGGGGGGGGTGACCGAAATCTGTCCTGGAGAGTTAAGCGCCTACTTGCCTTAACACACCCGCCACCAGTTTCAAGTTCACCTAGCAAGAACTTGATTAGCTTGCTATGGTGGCCCTCCAGGACAGAGTCTGATCACCCCTGGCATACACCAAGGCATGTATCCGATTCATTTCCACATATGAAGGAGATCTGATCCAAAAATATCAGAATCCATGTATTATTTTTTTTTTTTTTTACTGCTTACACGATTGTGGGTCGTATCCCACAATCACCCTGTGACACGAAGAGAAAAATCAAAACCGGGTCACATGATACACACGGCCCAAGTTTTAAACCCCCCCAGTCAAGTCCTCTATACTTTCTCTACATCCAGAGACCCATTTTATACAGCAGGACGGGGTTTCCAGACCAAGAATCTTATAGCATTTTAAGGCCAAGATAAACCAAACCGGTAGAATCCAGCGTGGCTACCGCTCGAACCGAATAAAACCCTGCACTCTGTGGAGAAGACTGGACTGGAAGCTCTGCAGGGTCCGGGATCTTGTTAATCATTTCAAACCACAAGTTTGCACAATACAGGAAATAGTTTTATTTATTGTTAAGGGCCCTTTGCTCGGTCTGCGAGACTGGACACTCGTGTCGCCGTTAAAAAGGTCTTCCGAGTGTATGAAGACGATTGAAAAAACTGAAATCAGCAACTGAAACCATGACGCACCAAGAATTAAAAATGTCTGCCACAGTGTTACACACTTACTTTTTTGCCTTGTATACGTAGGCGCAACGTTTTCCCAGGTAGAAATCCACTTCATCGCGGGAATAGACCCCCTCGACCTTCAGCAGAGCTGTATGTTCACGCTGGTTCCTCAGGCCACGCTTATATCCAGCAAAAATTGCCTTGCACCACAATCTACAACAAAGGAAAAAGGTGTGTGTTGGGGTTTTGTCATTTATAACCGAGGCGACTGTGATGCGTCTTTCAACGTTCTAGAGCAGCGAACAGTTAGAAAGCGAGCAGAACGTAACGAAGCGAGCGTAGTCAAAAATCTGATATTACAGCAAATTGTAATTAACCTCCTGAGAAGATCTGAGATGGTGAGTCATTGATCATTGTTTATTTTCCTCAATCAGCTATTCGAAAAAACTTAAACACCAATCCCAAATCTGCACAATACTGTGCTATGATGTTATTGTGTGTATAATTATATACTAATAGAAAAGAAAAAAATACACTTCATCCTTTATTTTACATGTAAAGACCTGTACATACGTTTGTTTAAAGGATGTTTATTACACTGGAGAAGAAAAAGAAAAAAACCCCCACAAATTCAATTTTTTTTTTTAGAGAGCGCGACAGACAGACACGGACAGAGCGCGACAGACAGACACGGACAGAGCGACAGAGCGCGACAGACAGACACGGACAGAGCGAGAGCGCGACAGACAGACACGGACAGAGCGCGGACAGACAGACACGGACAGAGCGCGACAGACAGACACAGACACGGACAGAGCGCGCGACAGACAGACACGGACAGAGCGCGACAGACAGACACCAGACACGCGACAGACAGGCGGACAGACAGACAGACAGACAGACAGAGAGCGACAGACAGACAGACAGAGAGCGACGGACACCGACAGACAGAGAGCGACGGACAGCGACAGACAGAGAGAGACAGCCGGACAGCGACAGAGAGAGACAGACAGCGACAGCGACAGACAGACAGAGAGACAGACAGCGACAGACAGACAGCGACAGACAGCGACATACAGACAGCGCGACAGACAGATAGAGCGACAGACACAGACAGACAGACAGAGAGCGACAGACACAGACAGACAGACAGAGAGCGACAGACACAGACAGACAGACAGACAGACGAGACAGACAGACACACAGACAGACAGACAGAGAGCGACAGACACACAGACAGACAGAGAGCGACGGACACACAGACAGACAGAGAGCGACGGACACAGACAGACAGACAGAGAGCACAGACACAGACACAGACAGACAGAGAGCGACAGACACAGACAGACAGACAGAGGCGACAGACACAGACAGACAGACAGACAGACGACAGACACAGACAGACGACACAGCAGACAGACGACAGACACAGACAGACAGAGAGCGACAGACAGACGCACAAACGATGTAGCAACACCCATAAAAGTGAAATCAAATGATATGACATTCAGAACAGTCCTACAAAGTTCATCAATGAGATCAAACCAAGACTAATAATAATAATAACAACAATAATAATGTTATTGCTCAGTTAATCTGATTAAAAGACAGGGACACGATAAACATTGCTGATAAACTGAAATTCCTATTTTTATATCTGAACACAAAGATCCAGTTGATCACCAACAACAACGCAGAACCGGTGCGGAAACTGGGACCTAACTAACATTTAAGTTACGCGTTTAGAGTCAGAATTTCATCTGTGGTTAAAGGCCATGCGAGTAAAAGACTTCAGTTCAGTTTAACAAATTCTAAATCTGGACCATGTGAAAACTTCTCCTTAACGACAACATGAACAGACCAAATAATAAATCAGTAATTACCTTCCAGGCATTGTTGAGTATTTTAATTCAGTAACCAGCCCAAGGAAATCTAAAGAAAGAGAAGAAAAACACAAAGTTTATTAAAGTTTACTCCAGAGAGCTGGTTGCTATCCGGCTCAAACTAACCCGGACACACTAAATAGCCGTTTTCCTACATTTCGCAACGTATAAACTACTTATAATAATTAATTTAATAAAAATATATTTTATTAGGATTGTTATAATAGTATTTTATCTACTTTAACTACACGTCGAGGCGCTTGGCTAACGGACTGCAGGCAGCTCACAGGCTATGCGGTCCATCAATCAACACTAAATCTACGCCATCTTGTCTTTTAGACATATAAATACCACAACGACATGTTTAATAAACGTTTAACTAAAAGATGGTGTGATTATTACGCACAGTTTTTAATCAGAGCATGTTAAAAAATGTTAAAACTAAACCAGTGATTGAATTTACCTGCTGGATACAGAAATAAAGATGGCGGAAAAGGGCGGCCGAACGGAATTCTGGGTAACAAATTGAGTCGAGAAGGTGTCTAAAAATATGCCTGACTAAATTATTTATTTTTCTTTTTTAGAAAAAAATATGTAAACCGCAATATATTGTTGCGATGTATATTAATAATTCATTTAAGATAAATAATTAATCATAATTGTTTTATTAATAAGTGATAAATTCGCTCTAAAATTTATTCAAGTCAAACATAATTTTTATTTTAATTATATTTGGCGCACCAGCAAAAAGCATGTAGTATTTTTTAATTTTTTTTGTTGTTGTTTTTGTTGACGCGTCATATATGATGTGTGAATATATCACGTGAAGATTGTGTTTATTTTTACGGTATAGATAGTATTTCAATAAATACATGGGAAAGTGATGCACTGTTGAGTTATTTTAAAGGATTACATTGGTACAGCTAAGATGTAAGATTTTGACATATTCTTCTCTTTATTTACACTAAGTTAAACAAAATAAATAAAATCATTTTCATCAGTTCAAGTCATGTTCTTGTGTTTGATTGGTTAATTTAACGCGCCTTGATTTCTGATTGGACAGTTAGGAACCATATATAAACATAGGCACTTTTCAACACGCAAATAATTCTATGTTTAAATTTAATTGTTTAGTTTTTTACTATCGAAAATATATCCTGAATTTACCGTGTGCAGACAGACTTTTAGGTATCTTTAAGGTATACTTCCGGTGTCACCGGAAGTAGTCAGGTTAAACTCGCCATTTTATGCGATGCATAAAGAAACAGGCAGGCCATGCTGAATTAGAGGCTTGTTTATTGTGTTTCTAGGTGTTTGGTGGTTTAGTAAAACATTTGCGTCTTTTCATTTCGATAATGTCTGCAGACGTCCCTCCAGATCAGGTAAAAAATAGTTTCCTGGATTTTTCTAACTAGTTTTGTAATTCATCGCTGTTTTGCGGCCTTGTTTGGGTTTAGAATCACGATAAATGTTAAATTATTAACTTCATTATTGACGAAAAGGTGCTGCGACGATTAAAACGAAATAAGTTATTTGAATGTTAGTTTTCGTTTTAATTACATGTTTAATGTAGTACAGTGACTAGGTTGTTGTACGGTGTAAGGATTCAGGAGGGCGGAGCGGCCGCTAGGATACTGTGTGACTGTGTGTGTGTGTGTGTGTGTGTGTGTGTGGTGTGTGTGTGTGTGTGTGTATATATAACACTCCAGTGCTCGAAACTCTCTCTACACTTTATTCAAAAATAACTACAAAAATATTGTTTTATAATTCTGAAATAATTCCAGGAAGCTTTATTATACGGTATCGCTTTTTAGATTATAAGCGTTGTCTTTGCGCATGCGCGATTTGACCTTATCCCGGGTACATCTGCAGCGTCGACCTTTTAATATGACGAATTTACATCAAATATTCACTTGTTGATTTGTGACGTCGAGTACCGAACCTAGAACCCCCACCCCCCCGTGAGCTAATTAAGATTGCAATGTTATTATTTACATTTCTAGCATTTGGCGGACACCTTTATCCAGTGCGACTTATGTTTATTTTATTTATACTGAGCAATTGGGGGTTTAAGGGCCTTGCTCAGGGGCCGACAGTGGTAACTTGGTGGGACAGTGGTGGCTGAGTTGCTAAAGCCCCACCAGCTGTTGATCTGAAGACCAGAAACACCTGGGTTCAAGCCCCACCACTGGCAGGCCAACCACTGTTGGTTCCTTGAGCAAGACCCTCAACCCTTCCTGCTCCAGGGGGCGCTGTATCATAGCTGAACCTACGCTCTGACCCACAACTTACTAAGATGGGATATGTGAAAAAAGAATTTCACTGTGACGAATGTAAAGGCATTTATATTTAGTATTTAGAATCAAACCTCGATCTTCAATTACCAGGCCAACACCTTAACCACAAGGCTACCACTTCTTCGTTTTCTAATTTGCTGTTAACTGTAAATTGCTGTGTCGGAAATCTCAGCTAATAAAGAAAAGAGTATAATGTCCAGTTGTCCTTATCCAGAGCGACGTACGTTTGTCCTTTACACCGGACGTTTGAGGGCCTTGCTCAGGGGCCCAGCAGTGGTAACTTGGTGGTGCTGGAACTCGGGACTGTCAACCTGAAGACCCCAACCACTGAGCTACCACCTCCCAACTTTGGGTCGTTTCTGTAAAACAGTGAATGTGTACTTCTGAATTATTTTTTTTATTATAGAATTTTTTTTTTCTCAATATTAATAATAATAATAATAATTATAATAATTAGATTTAAGTCTGAACTGTCAAATAAATCATCCATGGAAAAATAGCAAACTTTTTATTTATACGACGTATATCGATGCTATCTAGAAACTTATAGAACTGGAACGCTGTGCATACTTGAGAGTACTAGGCGATTTCGGCTGCAACGAGTAAAAAGAATGCCCCAGGAAGCAGTATTTATCCTATAATTAAAACTCCTCCTTTTTTGTCACTATAGAGTATGGTCTGAATTTTACTTATTTGTGTAATTATACAATATAGAATATAATTTAGATGCTCATTCAAATGTTAGTATATGATTGCAGACGCAGCATCAGTTTCTACTTGTCGTGTTTCTTTTCCATCTTCTAACTTTACATTAACACAAACCAGCAATAGCTGCACTTTATTTTGTAGAGATTTTTTTTTAAATTTTATTTATATATTTTGTATTTATTATATATATATATATATATATATATATATATATATATATATATATATATATATATATATATATATATTATATATATATATATTATTAAAAAAATAATCTAGCTATATATCCCTGCAACAACTTTGCCCCCCCCTTTTAAAATAAATTTTATATCTAAATATTGTATGTATGTATATATATCATGCATGTGTATAAATACATGCATTATTGTGTGTTTGTGTATGTATGTGTGCATATATGGATAGATGTATGTATGTATGTATGATATATATATCTATAATATATATATAATATATATATATATATATATTAGATTATATTTATATATATATATATGTGTTTTGTTTTAATATAAAAAAAAAAAAAAAAAATAAAGGAGCAAAGATGTTGCAGGAAAAGTCCAGCTATACAAAACTACACAGCAATGTGTGTGTGTGTGTGTGTGTTGTGAAGACTGGCCCAGTGTAGTTGCATTTAATTCCATTTAAATAAAAGATTTAGTCTGGTCCAGCCCTCGTCTTGTATGTTTTATTGCTTCTGATTCACCTCATCTAATGTTAAGGACATCCTGGTAATATTTCAGTAGTTTCTGTATTTTAAGTTGAGGAAAATTCTGTCTGGAAAGGTGCAGTGTGTGTGTGTGTGTGTGTGTGTGTGTGTGTTTTTTATTTAAGAAAAAGTCTGGGAATACGAGTTTGTTCTAAGTTTCTCCATAGCTTGTGTCCCTGTTAATCTGTTCCTCTGTCGAATTTTTGTGTTTTAACCCCTGCAGGCCGCGGAATACATTCCGGAAAAGGTGAAAAAGGCTGAGAAGAAGTTGGAAGAAAACCCATATGACCTGGACGCATGGAGCATACTGATTCGAGAAGCACAGGTTTAGTGACACAGGGTTGCATTCCTTTTTTTTTTTAACCGGGGTGACTTAATCGGGGCGTGTGTGGGGGGGGGGGGGGGTGCCTAACCGTCGCCGTCTTAAATAAGATATGGTTTTCTTTCATGTATGTAAACCTTCTACCTCACCCATTCTACTTCTTCTAGAACCAACCTATAGATAAAGCAAGGAAGACGTATGAGAGACTTATCACGCAGTTCCCCAGTTCGGGCAGATTCTGGAAACTGTACATTGAAGCTGAGGTTAAATTCTATTTCCTCTTACTTTTGTTTTGTTTTTATTATATATTTTAATGTGTGCCAGAATTTTTACATTTTTTTTTTATTTTTTTTATTCGGATCAACAATGTGACTTTCACACACCCTCTAACAGCAGTACTAGGGCGGGTGGGGGGGGGTGGGGTGGGGGGGTGGGGTATTCGGTCCTGCGGTGGGGGGGGGGGGGGGGGGGGGTTGTAATCATTCTTTTGCATTACTTTTAAGTTCAGTTCATATTGTTGCATGTTTTATCTGCAACAGCATTAAAATTCTTTTAATAGTATCAGAGTGCTTTAGCCTTTTATTCACTTGTTGTGTCAATTTCTTGCCTCCTGTGTCATTTCTTTGAGGTCATTGTGGTTTGTGTGTGAACGACTGCAAAGATCGAGTTGAGCTTAACACACTTTTTTTTTTTGTTGTTGTTTGTTTGTTTTTGTTTTTTGGCCAGTTTTAGTAACAGTAATTTTATTACTAACTCGAGGCAGGAGTTACATCTCATCTGTTTGCCTGACATTACAGAAAATTCTTACATCTGAGGCACATGATTAAGATTAGGACTAGTAATTTTAGTAAAAAAAAAAAAAAAATTAAACCAACCCGTTATACAGCGGTACCTTGACTTACGAGTTTTTTTTGAGATGCGTGTCGTCTCTCGGATGATTTTGTTGCTTTGAGTTGCGAGCTAAAATTCGGGTTCCGAGTCAGTTTCAGACCCCCAACCGCTAGATGGCGTAGCGACGGCCACAGTGAACGCCGTAACATCCCCCCAGCATCCTGTGTCTCACTCGATAGCTAGTCAGACATGCGCGTTAGCAAGTGGAGTCGTCTGATCACCAAGGTAAATGCTGTACATTATACTTAATGAAACCAGTTTATTCCAGTACATCCTATTGTAGTGTTTTTATACAATATTCGGTATTTATGCGTTTATTTTTCTTATTTAAAAACATGTAAGAAAAAAATTGGGGGGGGGGGGGCATCATATTATTGGCGTTTCAATTTATTTTAATGGGAAAAAATTGATTGTCATACGAGTGATTCGAGTTACGAGCTTTGTCACGGGTCAAGTTAAACTCGTAAGTCAAGGCACCCCTGTATTTAATTACACTGTCATTGTCTATAGATTATGCTTAAAGTCTCAGTTAAGTATCATTTACGGGTGCTTTCCTAGTCGCAGTGTAGCCGGTCTAAGTGAAACACTGGTGTGTTCTCCCACTCGGTGCAGTTCTTGCGACAGGTGAGAACACCACACTTGCAACAGTCACTAGACCTAAAGGTCTGGGAGTCTGAACAAAGTCATCTGTCTGCTTTAAAATGATCACTCCAACTACAGCATGTGACTCCAGCAGGCTGTTTTAAGTAAATAAATTATTTGCCCCTTGTTCAAGGGTCTCGAACCCCCATCCTCACATCAACAACCCAGACCCTTAACCATTAAAAGTGCCCACATTTGGCAGACGTCCTTATCCAGACGACTCACATTTATCTCTTTTATAGAACTGAGTGATTTGGGGTTAAGGCCCAACAGTGGTAAACTGGTGGTGCTGGGAATCGAACCCCGATCTTCCAATTAGCAGTCCAACACCTCAACCACTGAGCCACCACTTCCCCCAACTATTTGTACTTTTGTAGCTGTAGGGCTAAAAAGTTCTGAGTTGGTCCACCGTGCAAAAAAAAAAAAAAAAAAAAGGCATACTAACATTTATATATTCTCTTTAGACAATGATCAGGTTCTTGTAGTCGGTGCACACACACTCGGGTGGTTGCCAGCTGTTTTATTTTTACACACATTTGATAAGATGGGGGTTTATCTTTTGTGTGTGTTATCAGTAATATATGTAACTTAATTAATCAGTCAGAAAAATGTTCTACTTTGCTAGCAAATTTATCCAATCATTTATTTTATGTGCAGTAAAAATGTCTATAAAACCTCATTTAAAAATTTTATTTGTAAGCCAAATCAAAGATAACGAAGCAAATGGCAGTTTCAATCTAATTTGGACCACCGGGAGGTGTAAAAATAGACGTAGAAGCATCCATAATCACACCATTGCATAAAATAGATCAAGGTTGATGGAGCAGCTAAAATGCCCTTTAATTTTGGGTCCCCACAAGCAGAGCTAGAATTTAGCATTTGTCCCTATTGATTGTCCTGTCCAATTAATAAAAAAAGCTAACATGGTGGACACAAATGACTCATAAGGAGACATAATCGTGAGTTTAAATCCCAGCGACGAGGCCAATGAAGCTTAATTGGCACAACAGTGACGTTAGGCAGTCTTGGCTGTATGGTGTATATAGTGCAGGGAACACCCTCCCCAAACAGTGTTATTCTGCCCCCGGGTGCAGAATAAGCATCAGTATGTTACCTGGCTTCCTGTGATTTGGAGAAATCACATGTTGACCCTAGGATTAAAGAGAGAGCTGATTGGGTGGAAATTGAAATGGAGCCAAACTGGGCAGGAAGTTAGTGTTGGGGCGGGGAAGGGATTGTGTGGGGACAGGAAATTAGCATGGTAAGTATTTTACCACTAATAAATGCATGGAATGTGCACGGTTACTTTTTTAATTTAGAAAAAAAAAAAAATCAGCCAAAAGTTCAACAATCAGCCAAAAGTTTGTGGATGTCTGATCTATTTTTTTTTTTTTTTTTTTTAAATTCACTCCCACTTAATTATGGAGTGTGTTTGAGCTTTGGAAGAAAAATCCTGCTTATAATTTAGTGGCCCCCATATTAGTGTAATGGTCTGATTATTTATTATGTATTTATTTATTTATTATTTATTAGTTCATTTGTCCAGATTTCATACACTTACAATGCTTTTATAGAGTTGCTAAAATTCACTCCGTTCGTTAAAACCAGGATGATTTGAACTGAACCAGGAAGTGAAACGGCACATGGGCAGAAAGCGTTTACACTCATTTCTCACTTTAGGTTGATTTGAAAATGCAGCGTTAGACTAGTGATTACTAACAATCTGCAAACACACAAATTAGTATTTAACATTCAACATTAGTATTTATCAAGTATACTTTTAGTATTTAAGTCAAGCTTTTACTCTCATTAACTATAATTATAACTTAAAAACAGATTTTTATTAGGATGTTTTTTATACTAAATAGATTTTAATACATTTATTCACAGTGACAATTCAAAGATTCTTATATAAGTAAAACTTATGTATATACACTTATTATAAATATAAATTATATATTATAAATTTATAACGTTATAGTTTAGTATGAAAAAAATAATACTAGGAAAAATGATTTACAACATTTTAAAAGAAATAAATATCACATGGGATACTTTTTTTGGGGTAAATAAATAATTGTATGTATATGGATCTGTCTCTTTCTGTTGCCTCCTGGTGATCATCCATCATTCAGCTTGTAAATGTTTTTAACCCCGGTTCAGTTTCCTTTGTATTGTTTTTCTTTAACACACACACACACCTTCCACTCGTTTACAGTGAAAGATTTACTGATCATACGCCATTGCTAGAATGGGAAAACTGCAATATACGAACCTGAATTGCAGGAAACTGGACCCGAATCCACCTTTGATTGTTTAGTTTTGCGTACATTTTCTAAATTTTCTGTCTGATTTGCTTTTCGCATGTTTGAGGTACGAAATTAAAACTATTTCTTGTCTGCAATAAAACTGATAAACATGAAATTTGTTGAATTATTGGGCTGTAATTGTGTCTGTGACAGACTAGCGTTGTATGTGTGTCTCAGTGTGTGTGTGTGTGTGTGTGTGAGAAAGTGAAGGAGTTTGGATTGCACATTACATTTTCTCAAACCCCCCCCCCCCCCTTTTCCATCACCCCAACATTTTAGAAAGTTCCATTAAAGGACGTTTATTAGGCATGTTCCAGGAATGATTCTTTTAAACGAACACTCCAAGTCAAACACCGAATGCCGTAAACTGCCGTTATGTCCTTTTAGACTTTGTAAAATTTATATAGACTTAATTGAGCTTTTAACGAGAACTTTTTCTCATAAGCGCTAAATGAGTCGTTTGTTTCTCTGTGTAGTTTTTAAGTAAATAAACTCCTCTGTTGCTTGTTTAAGTATATGATGATGTCATTTACTTTTGAGCAATATAAAATATGCCTGAAAATAAGATATGTTTTGACTTTTTTTTTTTTTTTTTTTTTTTTGCTTTAGCTTGTTTTTTTCCGGATAATTTTAAACCACAGACTGTGGAGCAATCGCATTTCGTAGTTTTCTGCTTTAACGCCTGGTTAATCTGAAGCTAATCTGTTAATCTGAAGCTAATCTGTTAATCTGAAGCTAATCTGTTAATCTGAAACTAATTGTTAATCTGAAACTAATCTGTTAATCTGAAACTAATCTGTTAATCTGAAGCTAATTGTTAATATCTGAAAACTAATCTTTTAATCTGAAGACTAATCTGTTAATCTGAAACTAATCTGTTAATCTGAAGCTAATTGTTAATCTGAAACTAATCTGGTGTGAATTAGTATTTTTTTCAGTGCGAGTTGAACATTAGCATGTAGCACATTTGCCCTTTGAGATGTTAGGCCACTACACAGTTGTAATTTTTTTTTTAATGTTTTGTTTTTTCCTAGTTTTATTTTCTAAATTATTCTCAAAATAGACTAATAAAATCATTTTTGCACTGGCTCACGAGAATTTTCTAATGTTTATTCATTTAGTCTTGCTTGCTTGTTTCTTACATTCTGTCTCATACACTTCTCTGTACGGTGTGTATTTAGGGAGGGAGTGTACTCGGTAATCAGGCAGCTTTCTCGACCCAGTTCGCAATTTTACTCGTTAAAACCACGAAATTGGGTTACTTACTTATTCCTTCTTTAACAGCAATGCGATTTATGTGGCTCGGGACGCCGCTAAGAGAAGCTAGAAAGATCGTACGATCCGTTTTATGAGTATTAACAGTGCTAGTATGTTTGGTGCAGAATGGGTATGTAGGGGGCCCAAAGTTGCCAGCTGGAACCTTGCATGTGGCCCATATTAATGTTCCAGTACTTCATATTGTATTTAGACCCAAATGATTAATTTTTTTTTCTCTTTTAGTTTCAGAGGTTATACAATATAGTTTTTATTTTTAAGCACCACATGACCAATGAAAACCACAAAAGTCTGAGTGTGAAGCATAATCCGTAAATAATTTTTTGTATTGCAAACATATGCAGTCTTTGTGTTGTGATACTGGGGTTTTGTATGAATTTCACATTGTTGATCTTTAAAGGTGTGTGTGTGAGAAAGAGAGAGAGAGATAAAGCTCTGAACATTCTTATACCTTTCCATCGAGCAGAATCGTGCTTTAATAACCCCCCCGTTTTGAAATCTGTCTGCAGATCAAGGCTAAAAACTATGACAAGGTTGAAAAGGTAAGATTTTGTACCTCAAAATGCTACTGTAGACTTAGGATCCAATTGCATGTACTTTACAGGTTCCTGTTAAGGGTTCTGAGACTTTAGAACTTCTCTATCTTGTCGTTAGTTTTGTAGTCATTATGAAATTAGAAATTAGCACTAAAAGCTCTTCACAATGAGGCCACACATCTAGATTAGAACTTTTTTTAGACTACCAGATCTGAAAAGCTGAAAACGTTCTGGGCAGTGGTAGCTCGGTGGTAAAAAATAATGGACTTTTGAGCAAAGTTTTAAACCCTTAACCCAACCTTCATTTAGGTGTGGATATGGATATCTGCTGGGTGCGATGCCAATTATCCAGATGTCTGCAACATAATTTAGAGTCTTAACAACAGCGTTGGTTTCAAACCTACTTTTTAGCTCGCAAGTAAGAAATTAAACATTGAGACGTGCTGTTACAGAAAGTTATTCACGGAAAAAAATTGTCATGTGATGGCAGTTACTATCTGATATTGATCTTAATAAACAAAACATACGTTTTTAATCATTAAAAAGACGTCGTTTAGAAAACCTGGATTAATTTGGGCCCCTGAGCAAGGCCCTTAACCCCCAATTGCTCAGTTGTATAAAAAAGATAAATGTAAGTCGCTCTGACGTCTACCAAATACTGCAAATGTAAATTTCAGTTATGTAAAAACGGCTGTAAACATTCTGCTGCTTAACAGCCTCCGTGTTGCACTGGACACATGTCAAGCTCAAAAACTCACAAAAATAAAAGTTGCACAAATAGGGATTGTGTATTAAAAAGGGGCCTCCTGATATAATGCACATTATAACACATGGGTCACCATGCAATCTTATCACTATATATTGTAATGTGTAACACTAATGGGTAAAAATACGACAAATGCAAAGCCAAAGGTGACCTTATTTTCACCGCCATTTATGTCAGCGACAACTATAGGAGAGGAGCAGGACTTTGTTTGACATGTACTGAGGGTTTCCATTAAATTTTACCATAAGATTCGGAATATGTATCGTTACTTGAGGTTAGAATATCGATAAAGTATCGTGAAAAAAAATATTGTGATGGTTAACTATTGATCTTTTTACCCAGCCCTGTTCACGAAGCAAATTCAATTAATGGCACAGAAAAATCTAATTACACCACCTCTAACATTGATTAAGAAGTCATGCGATTAAAGTTAGTATTCAATATATAATTGATCATAAATGATGACATCATGCAAATATCGTAAAGAATGGAGTAAATTGTACATTAAAAAAAAAAATGAGTGATTGCATACCAAGTGCAAGAATGTCAAGAATCTCTCGTATTTCCCGTATTTGGCAAACACCCTTATCTTATTTTTGCAATTGAGCCTTGCTTAAGAGGCCCAGCATCTGGCAGCTGAGCTACAACCATCGAGCTACCACTTATCCATGCCTGTTATTTTTAACGACACGATACGACTTATTGTAAAAGTTTGGATTGGATCGAGGAAGTGTGATTTAAATGCTTAAAATAAAAGCTCCAGTGCATGTTTAAGGTGACATGTTCTTTCCTTGCTCAGTTGTTTCAGCGATGCCTCATGAAGGTTCTTCACATTGACCTGTGGAAATGCTACTTGTCATACGTCCGAGAAACCAAAGGAAAGCTACCCAGCTACAAGTACGTAAGGATACATTGCTAGACTCTGGAAAGTATTCACAGCGCTTCACTGTTTCCACATTCTGTTATGTTACAGCCTTATTTCAAAATGGTTTCAATTCAATATTTTCCCTTAAAATGGTTGAAACAATAGTCCATAAAAACTACGTGAAAAAAGTTTGTTTGAAATCTTAACAAATTTATTAAAAATGGAAAAAAAATGATAATAAATATTCACATCCTTTGCAATGAGACACAAAATTGAGCTTGATTAGCTCGTTTCCACTAATCATCCCTGCAATATTTCTACAACTTGATTGGAGGCCACCTGTGGTAACTAAAATTGATTTGGAACTGTGCACACCTGTTTATTTAAGGTGCCACAGTTAACAGTGCATGTTGGAGCAAAAAAAAACAAACAAGCCATGATGTTCTAGGAATTGTCTGTAGGCCTCTGAGGCAGGATGGTACCGAGGTACAGATATAGAGGAAACCGAGCACTGCTTATTACCTGGCCCTTACCATTGCTACAATGAAGCATGGTGGTGCCGTCATCATGCTGTGGGGAAGTTTTTCAGCGGCAAAAACTGAAAGACTAGTCAGGAAAGATGAATGCAGCAATGAACATTCTTAATAAAACCGCTTAAGAGCGGCCTAAGCACACAGCCAAGTGGCTATGGAACCTCGTTACGTCCTGAAAATGGATGAAAATGTCCTTCTCTTAGCCAGGCCATTAAAAATTTGTTATTCTGTCTCTACCATTTGTGATCATTTCTTTGTCAGTGCGCAAACATACAAAATCAGCAGGGAGCCAAACAACAAGGAACAAGTGCTAGACAATGAATGTACCACCGCTTGGTGTGCTAGACTTGGTTCTAAAATTTAAAACAATCCGCAAATCTCATCCCTCAAAGACAAAACCGAAATTTTATTTGTCTGATAAATGTAAACGTCTCCCAAGTTGCAAAACACAATAATAATTGGGGACAAGTTAGTTGTTTGCCCCTTGATTTGGAATATTTGGTGTTCTTTCTCAGTGTCAGTTGGAGACAAGCTGACAGTTTGGCATTTGCATCTCTTAACGCTAGGCGCAAAATACTGTTGTCTTGGACCTCTCCACCCCACCCCACCCCTCTATTTTGCTCTGTTTATGGCTAGGTAGGATGGTATATGTGGGTGGGTCGGTATAAAATACAAAAAAGGCGATTTGCAACAATAAAATGTCTCTGATTACCGTCTTCATTGTCAGGGAAAAGATGGCACAGGCGTATGATTTTGCTCTGGACAAAATCGGGATGGAGATCATGTCCTACCAGGTGAATGTCTCTCCATGAGCTATTTTTTTTTCCTCTCCTTTTTTTAAGCACACATGTCACACGTTTTCCTGTCTCTGCAGATTTGGGTGGATTATATCAACTTTCTCAAAGGAGTGTAAGTACACCACATGCCAGAAAACCAAAGTTTTGAGATTTTTCGTCAAAACATGCTAGCAGCACAGGTGTTAAATCTCTCTCTCTCTCTGCCCTGTAGGGAGGCGGTGGGCTCGTACGCTGAGAACCAGCGGATCACGGCCGTGCGGCGGGTGTATCAAAGAGGCTGCGTCAATCCCATGATCAACATCGAACAGCTGTGGAGAGATTACAGCAAATACGAGGAGGTGAGACAGGTCAAACGTGTGATTTTTACAAAAATCTGTTCTCCTTGTGTTCCGTAGGTTTCCTCCCTTAGTCTAATAGGATGGTTTATAAGTGTGCGAGTATATATTTGTGTTGCCACCTAGTGATGTGTCATTTATAAACAAATCGATCATTTTTAACAAAAGCTTAAGGAACCTTAAATGATCCAGTTGGTACCCTGTCCAGGGACCGACTCCAGTTTTTCCTATGACCCTGTGAAATACAAAGGTACAAACAAAAATGACACACAATTTGCCATTATTTTGATACTAAAGTGTGTGTGTGTGTTGATTTGAATAATGTACAAATATAATACATTGCTCCTACTTCCTACTTTACTCATTCTTCCTCTATCTGGTTTTCTATATGTTGGCAAGCCTCTTTGCTTTTATTTTAAAGGGCATCAATATCCACTTAGCCAAAAAGATGATCGAAGATCGGAGCAGAGACTACATGAACGCCCGGAGAGTCGCCAAGGTAAAATGCCTCAGCTTTTTATTATTGCCTTTACCACTTGATTGGACGTTTCTTTCATATATCATGTGTAATGATCACTTTGTCTGTGTGACATTTCTTGCAGGAGTATGAAACGGTAATGAAGGGTTTAGACCGAAATGCCCCGTCTGTGCCGCCGCAAAACTCGCCGCAAGAAGCTCAGCAGGTGGAGATGTGGAAGAAGTACATCCAGTGGGAGAAGAGCAATCCGTTACGCACTGAAGACCAAACACTTATCACGAAAAGAGGTGCGAGAGGAGAAACCCAAGTTATAATTGGGAAGTGGTGGCTCATGGTTAAGGTGTTGGTCTGCCAATCTGAAGATTGTAGGTTCGATTCCCAGCTCCACCAAGCTACCACTGTTGGCGGTTGGTACCCCTGAGCAAGGCCCTTAACCCCTAATTGCTTAGTTGTATAAATGTAAGTTGCTCTGGATAAGGACGTCTGCCAAATGCTGTAAATGTAGTGTTTGTAGTACGTGTCGTCGCTGTTTGTTTGCTACTAGCTACCATTTAGTGACGGAACACTTGTCACGGATTGGCGACGTAAAACACCGGACCAGTTTTCTAGTTCTAGTTCCTACAGTGTTACTGTAGATCACAACATTAAAAATCGTACGATGTGAACCCGGCTTGCTTAAGCTCGGCCAACATGTTCACAATATAGTTAAAATAAATCACGTGGTGACCAAGCTATGTTCTATTATTAAATAAATGTTAACTGTGATTCCTCTGCAGTAATGTTCGCCTACGAGCAGTGCCTTTTAGTGCTCGGCCATCATCCTGACGTCTGGTACGAAGCTGCTCAGTATCTGGAACAGTCTAGCAAGCTGCTGGCTGAAAAAGGGGTATGTGTGATTTTTCAATCATTTACTATCATTATTAACTTTAGTTTTATTATATAAAAGTTTGTATGCACCTGACCATCAAATCCATATGTGGTTCCTCTCCAAAATGTCCTAGAATGTCTTTTAAACGCTGTAGCGTTACATTTATTCCTTAGCTGGAGCTAAGTGACTCAAACACTGTTCCAGCTGTTCTCTAGTTCAATCCAGTTTTATTTCTATAGCGCTTTCAACAATGGACATTGTCTCAATTGGGCTGGGGCTACTGTGGAATCTTCTTTAGATGGTACAGTGAAGAAACTTTGAGAGGAACCAGACTTAAAAGAGAACCCATCCTTATTCGGGTGACTCTTTACCGGAGAGTGTGTTCTATAAATTATATTATTATTAAACAGCGGGTAGTGTGATTATTATCAGTGTCCTTTCTATAATCATGTCCAGTCAGTGGGGGAGGTGTGTGATGGAAGTACATCCTGCTGCCATCCTCAAAGTCCACGTAAGGTTGGCGTCTTTGCTTTAAATACCCAGAAACTGGAGCCGGCAATCTCTGGATGCAGGCATGTCCTCACAGGACGTCAGTGTCTGATCTCACTAATACTATTAAAGCTGAATAAACACATATCTCACATTCAAGCTCCAAATAGTAATGGAAAGTCTTACCAAAGACGTTCCAGCTGTTCTTCGAGGACTTCGAGCACACAGTGTAACTGCATAATTCCTGCTACCTGTTTTTCACCCAAATGAGGACGGGTTCTCTGTTGAGTCTGGTTCCTCTCAAGGTTTTTTTCCTATTCCGTCTCGGGAGTTTTTCTTTGCCACCGTGGCCCTCGGCTTGCTCATCAGGTCATGTGTCCACAATCTTTTGGAATCATAGTGTTGCGGATCTGTTTACTGCCCTGTTAAAGCAATAAGACCACCGTGCACTTCCCTGAACTGTTACTATGGAAACGGTGCTCCATCAGAACAATGGCATTATTATAAACATGTTACTACTAATTCATTCGAACATTCCGACCGGATTGGATTTAAACATCGTTCGGAGCAGAATAAAAGCATTAATTGATGTTTATTGAATTCTTCTCGTCCTTAACAACGTCTTTGTATCTTTAGGACATGAACAACTCTAAGCTGTTCAGCGACGAGGCTGCTAACATTTACGAGCGGGCGATTTCAACGCTACTGAAGAAAAACATGCTGCTGTATTTCTCTTTCGCCGATTATGAGGAGGTCAGGATTTGGGCTCAGATCTGTAACCTTTAACCCTCACGATGACCTGGACTCGAAATCTCACTGTTGTTGTTCCGTTCGCTTTACAGAGTCGTATGAAATATGAAAAAGTCCACAGCATATACAACCGCCTCCTGGCCATAGAGGACATCGATCCAACCCTGGTGAGTCAAAATAACCTTAATTATAAGCTGTTATTTATGCTACTTGGGGTCGACAGTCCAGAGCAACGGAGAGTGTGGTGAAGAGGTGCAGAAGCGAGTGCAGGAAGTGTTGGAATGGGTGGAGAAACATGACGGAAGAATAGCAGCAAGAATCAAGGGGAGAGCTTGTGCTTAGAGAGTTGGAGGTAGCAGAGCTGAAGATGTTGAGGTTCTCTTCAGGAGGGACGAGGTTGGACAGAATTAAGAACCAGAACATCAGAGGCGCGGATCATGTTGGACATTTTGGGGACAAAGTCAGAGAGGACAAATTGAGATGGTTTGGACATATGCAGAGGAGGGATATTGGAAATATTGGTGGGAGAATGTTAGACATGGAGCTGCATGACGAAGGTAAGGAGGAAGTCCAAAGAGGATGTGTATGGACATGCTTGATGAGGACATGAAGTTAGTAGGTGTGAGTGAAAAGAATGTAGACGATAGGACTAGGTGGAGGCAGTGAGTGAAGACAGCGTAGATGATAGGACTAGGTGGAGGCAGTGAGTCAGGAGAACATAGATAATAGGACTAGGTGGAGGCAGATAATTCACTGTGGCGACCCCTGTAGGTAACAGCCGTATTTTTTTTTTTAGGTTTACATCCAGTACATGAAGTTCGCCAGAAGAGCTGAGGGAATCAAGTCCGGTCGTTCGATCTTTAAGAAAGCCAGAGAGGACGTGAGGACGCGGCATCACGTCTACGTCACCGCCGCTCTCATGGAGTACTACTGCAGCAAGGTGGTGATTCCTCCTGCGTTTTTCTTATTCATAGAAATACAAGTCAGGCCGGCGTCGTGGTGTAGTGGGTTGTGGCGCCGGCACCCAGATGCGCAGTTGCGCTCCGGCAACCCGGGTTCGATTCCGGCTCAGGTTCTTTCCAGTCCCTCTCCCTTATCTCCCTCATCTCGTCCCTCTGTTCTTTTAATAGAACAAAAAAATGGGAATACAAATCAGCTAAAACTAAAATAATCCATTTTTATTCTATAACCCTGTTAGTCGTCAATCTGATTGATCAGAAGTATTGATTATCTGCGCCAATCGTGCTGGCTCTAGTTTGATCTAATAAGTTTGTATAAAGTGTATTTTTTTTTTAACTATAATATTATAATTATAAATAAAATTATAGTTTTTTTTTTTTGGCTATTGGGTGCCGGTATATCCAAAACAACCAAGTCTTCAGGACAAAGAACTTTGCCCTTTTTTTCCTGCATATATTGTTCATAATGAGGCTACGATTGTTCTGGTGATCATACACAGTCATGTAGTTTAATAATAAAAAAAATTAGTTGTGCTAGAGGAAGTACTGAAAGCTAGAAGTGGTAGCTCAGTGGTTAAGATGTTGGACTACTGATTGAACGATTAGTGGATTCATTCCAAGCACCACCAATCTGCCACCGGGGGCTCCTGAGCGAGGTCCTTAACCCTTACCTGTTCGGTTGGAAGTCCCTCTGGATAAGGACGTCCACCAAATGCCAGAAATATAAATGTTTTCTTTGTTGTTCTGTAAAACAACAGAAATTCCTAAAATAAAAAACTTGAAGGTTCGATTTCTGCCTCTGTCTTGCATGCTTGGAGTATGTAGGTCCTCTAGAACCTCAGGGTTTCCTCAGTTTCCTCCATAATCGAAAGTGATAATCTGGTGGTGTTTTTTTTATCTTCTCTGGAGTGTTTGAATTGGTGTGTGTTGTCGTGCTTTGCAATGAAATGGGACCTTGTGTTGGAGTGTAAGCGGGAGTGTGTTGTATGTCTGGGTTGGGCACCTGCTCATCTCATCATGAAGATGTTAAACTAGCAATGAAAAACAACAGATTTTAGCATCGGATTATAAGAATCCTTTAGACTTTAAGAATAATTCTTAAGCTTGGCTTTGTTGGTTAGATCCTGAACACTAGAGGGCGTAATTATCTGTAAGTATGAAGTGCTCAGAATTACTTCTGGCAGTAATCATTGCTAAAAATTACATTTTACCCAAATTTTACCATATCAATGATTTTTGCTTAAATAAAATCAGTTTTATTTGCTTATTTTTAGACTTTTATTATGTACATCCGCTTTTATGGTTTCCTGTAAAAGTCCATAGAAATGTATAGAAAACAAATAACGAATTGAAAGAAAAGATTAGAAAATAAACAGTATATTAAGGTTTTTATCCCTAAACCTAGTCATTTCTTTTGAATCCAGCTCTGTTGAGGTTAGACAGGTTATATAACAGTTTTGTAGTTTAGGATTCGATTAATAGGATTTTGACTCTTGTTTCTTTTGTCTTTTTAATCAGGACAAATCGGTGGCTTTTAAGATCTTCGAGCTCGGTCTAAAGAAATACGGCGACATCCCGGAGTATATACTGGCATACATCGATTACCTGTCTCACCTCAATGGTAAGATGTCAGTGGCTGTCAATTTTAGTGGTGTGTAATAAACATGGGTTTATTTAAGTATCCCAAAGTTTCTCTTTTAGTTATTTAAGTAAAAATAAAATGACTTAATTTGATGGTTTTATTTTGTCTTATTGGAAAATAAGGTTTTTAATCCTAGTTCGATACTTGTGTGCGTATCCTCTTCTGCCCCCTTCTGGGGATTTTCACACACTGCTGGCCTGCTAGCATGTTTACTCGTCATAAAAACGATTAACAGACAGGATTTTGTCAATCAAACGGATAATATTAAGCTCTCCAGCAGAGAGGATAGTTGTGTCGCCCTTGGATACCAGAGCCGGTGCCAGACCATAACTAACAGGGGGGCATCATCGGCAACAATAACAACAACCGATAACTAATCAATAAAATCACAGAACAGATCGACAGTCATATGCTGTGACAACCTTATAGTCAAGAAGGGGGGCAGTGGTGGCTCGAATGGTTAGACCCCATCACCACCAGCTGTTGATCTGGAGACCAGAAACACCTGGGTTCAAGCCCCACCACTGGCAGGCCAACCACTGTTGGGGGTCCTTGAGCAAGACCCTTAACCCTTCCTGCTCCAGGGGGCGCTGTATCATTGCTGATATACGAAAATTAAATAAATGCACATCAGATGCATCAACATAATTAGAGAAACTGGTTTATTTTCATTTTAAAAGCACATTTTTATTTATCACATTAAAATTTTGGACAGGGTAAATTCTATTTTACTTTCATTATAAATCAAATAAAAACTCTTTGGGGTGGCACGGACCTGCGAGTGCCTCCATCCAAACCCCCCAACACCCCCACCCCACCCTATGACGCCGGCCCTGCTTGGATATCATGTGTTTCTGCTGAATGTCCAGTGCTGACGAATGTCCAGAAACTGAGCATAAATTACTGATAGATACTTTTCTATTCTGTCTTTCTGATTATGTTCTTCCTTTTCTTTTCTTTTTTTTTTTCCGTTACAGAGGACAACAACACCCGAGTGCTGTTTGAGAGGGTTCTGACTTCTGGGAGTCTTTCTCCTGAAAAATCAGGGTTAGTAAGCTACTGTTGTTTGGTTAGTGTGTTGTAAATATTGTAAAATGGAGAAAAAGCTTATAGCTTAATTAGCATGTGAGCGATATTATAATTGCTGTTTTTATTCGTGATAACAATTATACATTTTAAGGATTCACAATATGAAAGATTTCTACAGATACCGATAATCAAATCCTTCTTATAGCCGATTCCGATACAGATTCCAATAATAAACTAGTTCATATCTTTATATTTAATTTTTGAAGATATTCTGCAGTTTGTGTACCAAACAATCTAAGATGCACTGACGATGTTTTAGAAGATAATCACATGTTTTTAGTTAAAACTAAACACCCGTCACACCAAATATTATCAACCCGTCCAATGCATTTGTTTTTTTAGTCTTAGGTGGGAACCCGTCTAATCTGGCTGCACTCGGAAAGCGGATAAATCTCGGATAAATCAGACTAATTGATTGATTAACCAGCAAGTGTACTTTATCGAATTTTTAATTATTTATCGAAGCTGTTAAAAAAAATAAATTTTCACCCATATCGCCCGATTAATTTATCTGTCTGATAAATATCGTACCACAGCCCTAATAAATAATATTATTCTTTAAATAATTAGTAATTAAATACTGTATATAAAATAATCAGATTTTAGTTGTCTCCATAATTTTAATTTAATTAATTTATTTATTTTTTTAACCACAATATATTATTTTTTTAATCATATATTATTTTATTTATATTTAGTCCAGTATTTGAATAAATAAAATTTAATTTTAATATGTAAAAAACATTAAAACATTAAACTTTAAATATAAATTGCATGTTTAGAAAGATAAATAGGAAGAAATGTAATGTTATTTACGTTTACAGCATTTGGTAGACGCCCTTATCCAGAGCGACTTACATTTATCTCTTTTATACAACTAAGCATTTAGGGGTTAACGGTGGTGGCTTGGTGGAGCTGGGAATCAAACCCACAACCTTCGGGTTTCTAGTCCAACACCTTAACCATAAGCCACCACTTCCCCTATACATTATTAAAACAGTAACAGGATGGCAGACATGCGGCTGTTGTCTATGAGAAGTGGTGGCTCACGGTTAAGGTGTTGGACTACCAACCCGAAGATTGTGGGTTTGATTCCCAGCTCCACCAAGCTACCACTGTTGGTCTCCAGAGCAACCCCCAATTGCTCAGTTGTATAAACTACATAAATGATAAGGACGTCTGCCGGATGCTGTAAATGTCTATTAACAAACTCTTTCTGGATGTTTAAAAGTATAGATTGGGTTATATATTGTTATATACAGTAGCAGGTTTGTCTTATGTTTTGTAACTGTAGGGCGTCTTAACGACACCACGATCATGAAATTCCTCACCCTTAGTTTTTTATTACAAGTCACCGGGATGCACCTTCGGGTTCTTTGTAACGCTTGTCTGATGAACAGGGAGATCTGGGCGCGTTTTCTGGCATTCGAGAGCAACATCGGAGACCTGGCCAGTATCCTGAAAGTGGAGCGCAGGCGCTTCCTGGCTTTTAAGGAAGAATACGATGGCAAGGAGACGGCGCTTTTAGTGGACCGGTACAAGTTCATGGATCTGTACCCCTGTTCCGCTAGCGAGCTCAAAGCTCTTGGGTACAAGGTGAGATTACAGCTGTGTGTTTTAGCCTCCACAAATTTCACAATTTCTACTGATATTTTGCGACCCAAAAGTTCTTTAAAATAATTGGTTTAAGGATAGTCGTGTAGGTCCACTACATCCCAGAAGGGTTCAGTGGGGTGGAGGTCAGGACTCTGTGAAGGACACTGGAGTTCTTTCACATCGCATTATAACACAGCATGTCTTCCTGGAGTTCTTAGGGGTTTGTGCACAGGGGTATTGTCATGCTGGAACAATGCTTGATTCTCTTAGTTTTAGTTAAGGAATTAAAAAAAAAAAGAATGAAGGACCTTATAAAGACATTCTGGACAACTGTGTGCGTCTAAATTTGTGGCAACAGCTTGAAAAAAAACACTTATCGATATCGATACTGATAAATATCGCGAATTATTTTTTTAATTGATATTCGAACCTTTAGTATCGATACATATTTACTAATTTACGTTAAATGATTAACGTTTATGTGTCGAATGACTGCCCCCCCCAATATAATATATATATTGCAATATATTGTGATATATCGTGAGGCTCTTGCTAATACACAGCCCTCCTTACGTGGGCGAGCTGATAAGATGTTCACTAACTTTTGGCCGTAAAGTTAAAATAAAGAAGAAGATAGATGTGGTGTACAAACGAACACTTTCACTAGACTGACATGTGCAGCACGGCATTCTAAATACAATGACACCGTAGATAAAACCTCCTCATCTGTTTTTAGGACGTGTCCCGGG
>VCAZ01000214.1:362500-375000 GCA_005784505.1 Bagarius yarrelli
CCTCTCTATTCTCTTCACTTACACACATTAACTTCATGTCCTCATTTATCACATCTATATTCCTCATCTTCGTCTTCTTCCTGCAGCTCCATGTCCAACATCCTCCCCCAAATATTTTCACTATTCCTTCTCTGCACATGTCCAAACCATCTTAATCTGTCCTCTCTGACTTTGACCCTGAAACGTCCAACCTCTGATGTACCCGCTCCTAATCCTGCCCTTACTAAAGATCTCCTCAGTCCTAAAGAGAACCTCGACATCTTCAGCTCTGCTTCCTCTAAACCCTACAACATCGTTGCTCTCAGCACTGGGTTTAGTGCTTGGAATGCAGCTCGAAAACTGGTGATGTTTAAGAATCCTCATATAGTCATTTATTATGGTGTTTTGTCCATTCTTAAAATGACAAACAGTTTAGAAAGACGTCCAACAACTAAATATTAGTTTTAGACTTTCAATGTTCTAGAAAGACCACATTACTACAGTACATGTGTACTACATTACTACAGATGAAATGTTTTTCTTCGTAACCCTCAGCTGAGATATTAGGAGCAAAGAAGGATTAGGAGCCATGCTCAAGGGTCCAGTAGTGGCAGATTGGTGGTAATGGGGCCTAAACCCAAAATCAATAAACCAGAGCTTAGCTTAGCTGATCTGCTGCTTAAAACAGGGTCTAAAAATAAAACCTTATATTTACCTTATGGCTAAAATAGGGAAGTGGTGGCTCATGGTTAAGATGTTGGACTACCAACCTAAAGATTGTGGGTTCAAGACACCACTGTTGGGCCCCTGAGCAAGGTCCTTAACTGTCAATTGCTCAGTTGTATTAGTGATAAATGCAAAGCACGCCTGCTAAACGCTATAAATTGACATTCATGAGAAATTGTGGGTTAAGGGGTCTTGCTCAGGGGCCCAACAGGGGCAGATTGGTAGTGCCGGGAATCGAAGCCCGATACTCCAGTTAATAGTCCAACACCTTGACCACCGAGCTACAACTTTCCCCCCCAGGTAAATGTTAATGTTTGATAGAACAGATAGAAAAAGTGCAAATAAGTCTTAAAATCTCTTCGACTCTTTTTTGAGATTCAAAAGAAACGTCGTTCAGAGAAACACAATACACAATAAACGTTCTATTGGTGGTATAAATGGTGTCTTAAGTTAGTAGTGGAAATTGGAAGGTTCTTTTCTAGTCTAATGAAGTAAAGTTTGTTTTTCTGAGTAAAGCTCTACTTCATTAAAAATATTGTAAAGAACCAACAAAACACTTATGAGGAACTAACAGTGACGTCAGAACATTTTTCTGAAAAAAAGCCTGATAAACATCATACCGATTTATTTCAGGCGTTAAAAAGGTGCACCATGTCACGCTTTGACCTTCGTTAACTTATGCATTCATTCGTTCACAAAAGTAAATAACATTTACATCATTTTTTTTTTTTTACACAACATTTACAAAACATTTTACAGCATTTACATGTCACTTTGTACATCTTGTGCAACAGCGTTTCAGTCAAGCATTGCGTCAGAGATAAGCACTGGATATCTGGTTGCCGAAATACGTGACGAATATCTCGGGATGTCCTCTGTAGAACTGCCCCAGCAGCCGCCGCTTTTCTTTGATTGAAAGTTTAGGGTTTTCGTGAATGGTGCGGAGTAAAGCGAACAGCTCCTCTTTAGTGGTTTTCTGTACCGTCTGCATGTAAGTGGTCCGTGTAACACGTTGACAGTAGGATGGACCTGCAGGAAGAACCAAATCTGCTGTTACTTTTGCTCTTAATAGGCAATTTGATGTTCATTAATTACAGACAAATGCAGGTTTCGGTAGGTGTGTGGTAGAGTTGCATCCTAACACGTATACATATACAATCAAAAAGTTTTAGGACACACCAACAGATGGCAGCGCAAGCTGTGCGAAACTTTGTAAAAAACACCTCATATAGGCAAAGGTTTGTGGACACCTTATAAACACACCGATATACGTGCTACAATACAAAACCTGTATGTTGTAGCATAACATTATTCATTCAGTAAATGACCAATAATAATAATAATAATAATAATAATAATAAAAGAACATAAAAATAAAGGAGTAAATAAATAAATATGTCCATTAACTATGTTAAATGCTTCTTAATGCCATGCTTACATTAATTTACAATAAAACCAATGTAATTAATGTAATATATTTATTTTTTTAAAGATTTTGGTAGTCTGGTGTCTTTAAAAATGACCAGCTGAGGTAAATGAGACAGCAAAGCTAAATCCTTTTCGTCCTTTCAAGTAAAATGTTCAATTATGCTATTAAGATCCTCAGTCAAGAAATTTCTTGTAAACAAAACTACTAAAGTGGATTATTTAATAATTTCTTTGTGTAGAAGCACAAAAATGGCAACACGACTCGCAGCCATGAGTGGAGGCTGGGACGGACATCACACTAGTCCAAACGTCATCTTAACCGTGCCTTTCCAGAATTTGCTGTGTAGTTGGACTTCTTTACTTAACAGTGGTAGAGCAGAGTGGTTGAGGTGTTGAACTGCTAACCAGAGGATTGTGGGTTCGATTCCCAGCACCACCAAGCTTCCAATGCTGGGCCCCTGAGCAAGGCCTTTAACCCCTAATTGCTCAGATGTATAAAATGATATAAATGTAAGTCACTCTGGATAAGGGCATCTGTCAGATACAGAAGCAGACCTAATAAACGTGCCTGGCGATTATTACCTTTGCGGACAAATAAATAGGGTTACGCAATAATTCTTATCAAAATGCAATTAAACAACGGGACACAATACAGAACTGACAAATAAAACAGCTGGTTACCAGAAAAGGCTGCTTTACTTTTCAGTCCAAGCCTGACTTTAAATAATAAAGGAAGTATGAATGATGCCGGGTGTCTCTCCTCCGGACGAGTGTGTGTTAACTGTGTTTATCCATGGTTTTATGTCTGTGCCAACAAGAACAGCCTTTATTATTGTATTACTGGAAGGGTAAATTATCGATTCTTTCTACAGCCGTCCTTGTCGATATCTCAACTAACCGTCATCGCTTACATGTAAGAGGAGCTGTTGAATTTTTACTCCTAATGTAAACACAAATAATCAATTCTAGCAGCCCTGATAAGCGTTCAAGAAACTGAGAGTGATCAAGGGTTCATTTTACAGCCCAAAACTGATTTATCTGTCATGAGACACACACATATATTATCAGTTACAGTATCATGTACTCACCTGTAACGACATCAGGATCTTTACCTCTGATGATACTGGCTAGTTTATCACTAACTAGCTTATGTAACGACACCGGAATCTGAGAAAAGATTCATAAAGACATTATAGTCTTTATATATATATATATATAAAATGTAAATGTAAGAAAGATGTAAATGGAAGATCTGCCTCACCTTAAAAAGATCCAGGTGGTTGTCTATCATGAAAAGCACCAGAAGATCCACCTTTCCTTTGGCGAGTCTGGCACTGTAAACGATAGCGCTGGAGAAGCTCTCTTCACCGCCATCCTGTTTTCTACCTGAGAAGCAAACAACAACCGTTGCCTGTGGTGTGAATTTATACCCTTTTCACATCATCCTGGTCACGTGTCATCATGTGGTCCACTGGCAAACATTATACTACATATTACGTCAGCTACGGCAAGTCCTGTGGGAACCCTGTCGCACTCTTCGTACACTGTCATGCTAATGCTAATTTTCTACTTGAAAATATTTCTATTAATAATATTTCAGATCTGTTAAAATAGCAGATTAAAGTATGCCTTTATCTGTACAAGCTATAAATACAATTATTCTGGGAACTTGACAAAGCAAAGGAGAAATTTTGACCCCAAACTAGGAATTTACAGTTACGCTGTCCATAATAAACCATTTTAATCCATGACTAGAAAACAAAAAGAATATGGCATAACTGCAATATTATATTACAGTATTTGGCAGAACTTCTTATCTAGAAATTGTTTTTGAACAGTCAATGAATGGTCCTGATACTGGTTCACCAAGCCACATAGTATGAGTAAGTCTAAGTCTACAAACTCTGACAGGTTGTAATACACCAAGTTTGCCTAGAGGGAGCCGTGTACAATAAAAAATTCTACTTCATTGTGCGAGGTACGTGTACAGAGCCAACGAAATGCAGTGTTTTTCACATATCCCATCTTAGTAAGTTGGGGGTCAGAGCGCAGGGTCAGCTATGATGCAGTGCCCCTGGAGCAGGAAGGGTTAAGGGTCTTGCTCAAGGACAACAGTGGCTTGCCGGTGGTGGGGCTTGAACCCAGGTGTTTCTGGTCTTCAAATCAGCAACTTAACCATTTGAGCCACCATTGTTGAGCCTCAACATCTAAGGGGGGGAATAGTCAGGAGGCCGAGTGTAGCTCCGAGGAAGGTAAAGAAATACACAGCACAATAAACAGAAGGTGTTTACAGAATGGGCAAAATTATTGATCAAACAAAAGGTACATTAAAAACATTTTTTTTAAAGAAAACTCAAGACCTGGAAGTGGTGGCTCATGGTTAGGGTGTTGGCATACCAACCCGAAGATTGTGGGTTGGATTCCCAGCTTCACCAAGCTACCACTGCTGGGCCCCTGAGCAAGGCCCTTAATTGCTCAGTTGTCTGCCAAATGCTGTAAATTTAAGACCTTTTACACTTATTATTTATAAATATGAACCCCATTTTAAAGAAGTTTTCTTTTCTAAGGTTTGGGAAAGCCAACCCTGCTTATTACTATAAAAATACAAATACCACAGTAAAGCATGGTGGTGGAAGCATCATTAGCTAAAGAGGCTTTTCGTCAGCAGGGATAATTAAGTTTCACTGGCTTAGATTCAGAACAATTTTGAAATAAAAACTAAGAAAGCTATTAGATTCCAGATGTGCAAAGTCGATAGAAGGGTTGTGAGGAAACTTTCCCACCCACTGGGAATCCACTGTGTTGGAGTTTCCCTCGTTTCCTCACTTTCTCGTTTTTATTTGGCTCATAAATGACCGAACGCAGGAACTGGAATAAATTTCGGTTGAATTTCTACTGTTCTTTATTCAGTTTATACATATTTCTTTTCATGCCTGCTTACAAAACTTCTTTTGTAAATATATTTTGTATCGCAGCTTAAATCCCGGTTGAAGAACTAATTTTATACAGAGGTCGTATTTAACTATTTTCAGACGGAGAAGTTCATCTGAATCTGAATGATGAAAGCATATTTCATAAGACAGACCGGTTGCTTAGCAGTGAGTGTCAGAGTCTCCATCCCAGACTGCGCTGTATTATACATTACAGTACACGCTAATATAATAAAACACATCCGCTTTTATGGGATGTAAAAGATCAACTTTGGGGTGGTGAAGGTGCTTCATCACAGCATCACAGCATCTATCATCTATTATCCGATCTATTAATTAATCTATATCATTATGTTACAATCCAGGTCACTAGAGGGTGGCATTGTTTCGTTTAGGTGAGGAGGTGCACAACACATCAGGGACAATTTGGAGATTGGATGGCCAACCAGTCAACAAAACTATATATGCAACAGGACAAAAATCATAGGGAGAATTAGGGAGAACATGTAAACTGTGCTCAGACAGGACGGGGCAGTAATTGTACCCTTAACCTCAGGGAGGTGTGACAAACTTGTTGGACCTTTCATATTTACCTTTCATACAACGCCCTGTCAAACTACCTCAGGTCAAAACGTGTCAGTGTTTGCGACTTAAATGACAGAAATGAAACAGAAACTAGAACATCCCTCAACTCACGAAAAAAAAGGGGGGGAAACATGCAGCCAGGTGAACTTGGTTCTCTCTTTTCTTTAAGTTTGATGTCAGCAAATACAGTGAAGTTTATGCGCATTTCTCGGTGCATCTCTTGATCCGTCTGTCTCCATTACTAACCAAGCACTTTAAAATTTTTTGTGTGTTCTGTGGCTCAAAAGTGAGCGTGAAATACTAAATGAAGTCGGACCAGTACAATATTAAAGCGTGATGGCATTTATTTGCGTAACTATGTGACACACTTTCTCAGTTTCTACTAGACAGACTAAACAGGCTGCTGGTGCGGTAAATGCTCAAGCTGTAGAATTTCCAATGACCAAAACTATTTGATTAATTTCTACTTATATTCTATTTAAATAAATATCCTATTCGACAAATAGTCTTTGTTTATACCTTGTTCTGTTCTTCTGTTCTAAACTGTTTTGTTTAACAATCTAAGGTGGATTGTAAGGTGGGTCGTAGGCGGCTTGGCCCTTCTACCTGGCTTACAGGTTGCATAGGAGGGCCCCTTAGCATAATTTTGTTTAAGGCCCCAGTAAGGTCAGGATCAGCTCTGGTAACATACATGCACAACCGCGTTCTTACTGTAATAGGAACCGACGCTAACCTTTCACCCATTTAAATGATAACGTATCCTGTCACCAAATAAAGTTATGACTCATTCTGGACTCAAAAACTCATGACTAATTGCTTGACAAGTGCGTTCCAGATCTGTTAGTATAAAATACACCAGATTGTATAATAATGATCCACAGTATAACTTACTACATTATACACTCATGTGTTAAGCAGTAAGAAATGCTCAGTCTCACCTCTTTGTGCAGCTTGAGGTCATTTGGCTGTGCAGCCAGAGCCATGAAGCGGAGGAGTCTGCGAAGTTCCTCTCTGCTTCTGGAGTCCTGAAGCTTTAGACACAGCTGCAGGGCCTCCAGAGCCTGCTCCTGCTTTCCATTAACTACATACACACATACACAGACACACACAGGAGAATAAATGCAGGAGAAAATAAGACACACACACACACACACACACACAATGGCTGTTGTGCCGATAGATAACATTAACAGACCGGGCAAAAATCACCTAATTTACACAACACGGGCAAATAAATTTGGCAAATAAAACACAGAAGAGCTTAAATAATCCTGGCCGTTATAGGATAAGCTGTAAGACATGGGGATGCACCAATACTGGTATCGGTATCAGGTTTGTATACTCATGAAAACACTCCGATACCAAATACTGATACCTCATGTGACATCATTGATAGACTTTTCAATGTTTGTTCGACAAAAATATCAAAAGTTACAAAAAATGAGCCCACCATGAGTAATTTAATAAAACATAGAGAATTTATTACTAGCAGTAACGTTAGCACTCGCCAACCAACCCTACAGCAAACCCCTTATGAGACTTTTGTAATCCAACATCCTAAAAAAGTACAGGTATCGACGAGTACCAGTAAATAAATATCGGTACTCGGTATTTAAAAAATGATATCGGTGCATCCCTAAAAACAGATGTTTTAGACTTGACTCTGTATTTATGTGGCTAATAATTAGCCGGTAATTGGACATCAGTGGAAAAGCTTAATGAATTTCTTTAAGTTATATTTTCCGTCATTTTTGCATTTATTGATAGAGAGAAGAAACAGGAGAGAGAGAAAGAGAGAGAGAGAGAGAGAGAGAGAGAGAGAGAGAGAGGTGCGGGACCATAAAGGACCCAAGTTGATAGAGACTTAAATATGTACCTCTAAGATTGTTTTTCTTTCTTTTCTTTTTTTATCTCTATCACCACTTTAATAAGACAAAATAAGATACAGCAAGAGAATCATAAGGATAGAAAAGAAAAGAGCGAGAGAGAGAGAGAGAGAGAGAGAGAGCAATACTGAATGAAATAAAATAGCTTAAACCAGCTGCATGTGTGGCACCAATAAATAGTTCCTGTATGTCTTCATTTCCCACGCTTTTTCCTCAATGCACAAATTTTTCCAAATCATTGCAGCCAAATTATTAATACTAAGACCAGGACGCCCTCCATCTGTCTTACCCAACAGTTCAGAGATTCCGCTGTGGATGTCGAAGACGTGGTTGCTGAACAGCGGTGGGTAGTCCGTCTGACCATAGTGTTGGATGAGAATGTTATAAAGGAGGTGTTTATATTGTGCTGTATCCTCCGGACAATTAGCAAGCCCTCGGCTCACCTCGACTACCAACTGATCAGGGAGGAACTCTAGACAGTCCACAGCTGCGGAGAGCCAGGCATCGGCACTAAAGATTCGAGAAAAAAATCAAGAGTTGGTTAACGAAAAGCAAAAAGGAACAAGCGGAGAAGCAGAAAAAGCAAAATAAAAATACAAAGACATTTGGTTGTCGGTTTGACCTTCTGCCTGTCCGCCATGTGGCAGGAGAAATTGCACCGCCTGAAGGGCTGAGGCTTTCAAACAGAGCTCTTTATATAATGACCAGCTTCCATTTGTCTGGGAACAATATCTCAGCGAAACGCATGCGACGAGTGGTGTGTGTTGTGTTCTGAACCTGCTTGTGAGTCCAAATCTCCTAGATTCATCACGAAAAAAAACATTTGGACCTCGAGGTTAAAGTACATCTGATTTGTTACACGTAAAGAAGGTTGTGTAAACGTTTCGTGCGACAAAGTGGATTGTAAAGAATAATTTTGATCATTTTTTTATAATATTTGTATACCGGTAATATGACATGTTTGTAATATTTGTAGTAGAAAAGTTTTCTCTCTTTTTTTTTTCGCAAACTAAAATAGTTTTTTTCCAAAAATGGCAAATAAAACTTTTATTGTGGTTTTAATAATATAAGCAGGAAAAAAGACAATATTGTATGAGGAAAAAAGCACAATTTTATAACACTTTAATCTAAATTACAGACATTACTATTATCTCTAGAAACTTACTCAACCAATACAACCAATCACATTTAACGTTCAATAGGACTGTGATTTAAATATATAATAAACGAGTAATTATCAACTATAAATAGTTATAGATTAATTAAAGTTAATGGGGAAGTGCTAGAGCAGTGGTTACGGTGCTGGACTGCTAATTGGAAGATCCGGGTTCAATTCCTAGGACCACCAAGTTGCCTGTGTTGGGCCCTTGAGCAAGGCCCCTAACCCCCAATCGCTCAGATGTATAAAAGAGATAAATGTAAGTAGCTCTAAATATATATTTATAATTTCTTTTATAAATTATTATATATTATTTGTGTATTTATAATACATAATATTTATATATTACTTTATTCTCATAAAGGTGTGTGTTTGTAGCTCCTTTTTTAATTATTTATTTTGGAGGTTTTATACTTTATTGACAGGACAGGACATTAATAAGACAGAAAGCAGGGTAGGAGAGAGAGAAAGTCCATCAGCCAGGATTCTAACCCGCTCAGATGCTCAGAGGTCAGAACGAGCCACCCACAAGGCTACAGCGCCGACGAAATTATTATTTTATATTATAAAAAGCAAAAGATGAATTAAAAAATAGGGTTATAAAGAATTCAACAGATTTGGAGTGAAGGACACATACTGAGCTTCACTGAAGGCTTTGAGGATTTCTCGGTCCACATAGTTGCTGGTGTAGAGCAGATCCGGGTCGCTGTCCATACCGTGCAGAGACGGCCGGGGACTCTCCTTCCCTTCTAAGAGACTCTCCAGTAAAGGCAACTCGATGAGCTGCAGAAGTCTCAGGGTTGCCTGTTGCTGCCAAACCTCGTCCACTACTGTAATGAAGAGGGACATGAAACAGATGCTTTTTCACACTGCGGAATAACAATCATGACCCTGAAGCTTGGTGATGAAGTGACTTACACTCCTGCGACAGACCCAGGTTCATTAGCTGAGGCGTGATGGTGCTGTTCGCGTTCAGGTTCCCTAAAACGTCCTCCAGAGATTTATCTGTTTTGACCGGTGAGGTGTTTGAATACTCCTGTTCCTCTTCCCTGAGTGGGTGGAAAAGTTTGAGTAGATTAGAATCAGGAACTGAACTGAATTCAATCAGCACTACAATAACACACTCTCTACATAGCAACACCAGTTTATCGCAATCTTTATCGTAATGTTGAATATCTATGTGAGATAAGATTCTAGCTCAGTGTGTCTGGGTCGTAGGTCGGGATAGTTGTTGAGTTTAAATCCCAGGAAGCTTGTTTTAATCCCCAGAGCCAAGAGTTTTTTCTGTGTTCATGTTCACGCCATGAATTTCTTTATTACACCCTGTAGTGTTAACAGTGGAACATCTGGAATAGGATGTTCAGTTAAAACAAAACATTTGTATTGATATTATATTATGCCTGCTTATTCCCTAATTCGGGGTCACAGGGATCTGCTGGAGTCTATCCCAGCCGTCTCTGAAAGGGCGAAAGGCAGGGGGGGACACCCTAGACAGGTCGCCAGTCCATCACAGGGCCACACACACACTCACACTCACTCCTATGGGCAATTTAGAATCACCAATCAATCTAACATACATGTTTATGGACTGTGGGAGGAAACCGGAGAACCCGGAGTAAACCCACGCAAGCACGGGGGGAACATGCAAACTCCACACTAGAATCGAACCCGGGTCCTTCTTGCTGCAGTGATATTGATTATTTATACAATTATTTGTGATTTAAAAATGGTTTTAATTGATTAGTCTTCTTTACTCGATTTTACATTAAAAATACTGCTTTTTATATTTAGGCTACTTAAAGATGTTAAGGAAATTTTATAATAATGTTCGTCCACACGACTGTGGAATGTGACATACAGTAGAACTTGTTGTTATAATAAGGTTCATTTAAGTTTATATTTTTATTTTACTATACCAATCAAAGCCAAAATAAAATGTAATAAACAGGGGGGGGGGGGGTGGCTGGCTTAGTGGTTAAGGTGTTGCCCTGCTACTGTTTAAGTCCCAGCACCACGAGGCCACCACTGCTGGATAAGGGCGTCTGCCAAATGATGTAAATGAAAAATATTTAAGTTGATTTATTACATAAAGCAATTTTTGTTGATTTTCCGGAAAAACTACCCATTTTAATAAATATATCGTAAAATATAAAATTACCGTAACATAAAAATGTCTCCTTTCGTGATAGTATTTACCCTATTACCTGTTTATAAAGATTATAAAATTAAATAATTATAATAAGTAAGACATTATTAAAAAAGCTATAATTACCTCCTGAAGTAGAACAGATTTGATTTAGATGTTTTATTTATATTTTTATATATAATATATTTGATAGATAGATAGATAGATAGATAGATAGATAGATAGATAGATAGATAGATAGATAGATGGATAGATGGATAGATAGATAGATAGATAGATGGATAGATAGATAGATAGATAGATGGATGGATGGATGGATGGATAATAGATAGATAATAGATAAGGAGATAGATACTGGATGGATGGATGGATGGATGGATGGATAGATAGATAGATAGATAGATAGATAGATAGACAAACAGACAGACAGACAAATAGATAGATGGATGGATAGATAGACAGACAGACAGACAGACAGACAGACAGACAGACAGATAGAATTCAAACCCAAATACCTTTTTGGTGCCACCGTCCTCCTGGCCGATTCATATGTGTGTTCGTTTGTTCCATTGCTGCCACTGGTGTTCAGGAACCTGTACAAACCACAGCTGCTGTCCTCAAACTTGGCGGCTCTTTTCTCTTTCCCGAACACTTTGGTGTCCACTGCTTCGAACACCCGTGAGTCCATGAGCGCCTGACACAGACGTACTGCTTTAAAACGTGGCACCTCATCGTCGCCGCAGAACTTGTTCTGGATGATGTGAGCCAACACTACATCCACAGCCTCAGATCCCAGGAAGCAGTTATGGTAGGACTTCAGGTTGTGGCGTCGTCTTTTGACTTCCACCTGCGTCTGCAGGTTGGTAATGATGCTGCTCCAGATAAAGGTGGCGCGAAACGGCTTCCCGGCCATCTGGTGTGGATGGAAAGAGAGGATCTGTATCATTTATTATTTATGTAAAGTAGTACATTTATTGTGAAATCTATATTCGAGCAGATATTTTGAGGAACACTATGCAAGATCTTTAGATCTTTTTTTTTTTTCTGCAGAAAAGCAATAAAATCCGCTATGGTAGCTTGTTCGTGTTTAGCATTAGCTAGCAACCATTCAGAGCCGTGTACTTTGCTGTTGTTGCATTTATCAGATAATTGAATAAACCTCACAGGCTTCTGCTTCTGCTACAGAAATTGACTTTAGCCAGCAACTTTTTTTTTTTCAATGCACAAGCCTAATTTATCACGACTTGACTGTAACAGATGTACCAGGAAAAAATGTTCTCATGATTTATATCCAATAGCGCAGCACTGGGTTACAAACAGTTTTATAAGATTTAAGGCTCCAATATAAAGATCATTCGTAGCCAAAGTCAACATTGAAAAGAACATAGAAATCATAGCAGACCAGCTAATCGTTTCTCACAGGCTAACGTTCCACTCTGAAGGTGTGTACAGTCCCTCAGAGATCTCCCGCCCTCATCTCACAGAGCAGAAGACAGGATCCCACAACCTCTTTACACATGTAGATTGAATTCCCTTTCAGTGACCCTCCCAGGGAACACCCACTCATCAATGGAAGCTCCTGACAAAACTGGGCTACCAGACAAAGGAGTTTCTCCAGTTCAGTACCACATGTGGGGGGAAAAGCTAAACTGTGTAAAAGT
>VCAZ01000214.1:377500-488306 GCA_005784505.1 Bagarius yarrelli
TTTTTTTCTGTGGCAACAATACGCATATTTCACTAAGATTTAAAGGTTTAATTAATTTAAAAAAATATTTTATATAAATTATATATATATAATTTGTGCCGGAATAATAATGCATCTTTCTCAGGCGTTCTTTATTCAAAGTGACTTTCGTTTAAATCATTGATACAACTGAGCAATTAAGGATTAAGGGCCTTGCTTAGGGGCCCAACAGTGATAACTTGGTGGTGCTGGGACTCAAACCTACTACTTCCTTTTCAGGCTTGCTTATTAAAGATAAATATTAATTTGTATTTTTTAATTTACACAGTTTTTTTTTTTCTGTAAAGCTGCTTTGAAACGACGGCTACGCAAATAAAATTTATTCACATTGAATTCAATTCAACAAAATTTGAGGGAAGTGATTTAAAAATCTAATTTAAAAACAATGTCTATTGTCGAAAGCCGCAGATGCAAATAAAATGTAATAAAACAAAAAAATAATAATGTCATAAAATTATTCTAACAAATGATCATTATTATTGTTAGTATTATCTCAAATTGAATTAAATGGGCAAACATATAACGAACACCTGACCATCACACCCAGATGTAGAACATTTTTCACAAAAAGTTGCCACATATTTGGAAGTACACAATTCTATAACAGTTTCTACACTGTAGCGTTAGCCCCAACCGCCCCCCCCCCCCTAAGATGTCCAGGAGTCTGATCCTTTAACAGAATGACAAAACCTTAGTGCATAAATTACAGTGAAAGTGTCCTGCAAAACTCTGAATTTATTACACTTCGGAATGGACTGGACTACTGACTAAATGCCAGGGCGACTGATGTCACTCAACATCGGTGCCTGACATCACAAATGTTCTTAAGGAAGGAATTGGCACAAAGCCCTACAGTCATGTTTCACATACTTTCCAGAGACGTGGAGATAATTAGGAGAATTGTGTTACGACTAAATCTAAAACGAGAGGCTCAAAAACATCCTTGATAAACTAATGACACAAATATATTACTAAAATAAGATGAGATGGACCTTTAAGGTAAATATCTATTCACACTGGGGTTTGAACTCACAACTCTGACATCAAGAGTCTTGCTTATTTTACAGTCTACAAAAGTTCTGAAACAAGCCAAGCAAATGGTAACATAGGCAGGAAACTTTATCAGGTTAATAACTGTGTTTTGAAGTAATTTGGATAATTAGGCCAGATGAGTTGCCTACAAGTTGTTTCCACTTTTATTAATATTTTTGTTGTCATATTTTTGTCATGTGGTTTTTAGGGGCATAAAGTATTTTACAACATCCAGTATTTTGTGTAAAAGAGCTAAACGTTTGTGTATATTATGAATTCTATCACAACTCCTACAGTCCTCTCCGAGCATTGCTGACGTGCCTAGGATGCAAGCCCTCATTGTTCTGTGGTTATCATAACAAGCCTATAGTCTATAGGTCGCTGACGCCATTCGACACTTACAACATAAGCTGGTTATTGTATGTTTTGTCTGTGTGCTGAGATCGTTTTCACTGTCTGCCCACTTGCAGCGAGATTCATGATGTTTTACAAATCAATCCATGCTGTCTCAGTCTGTAGACTTGATCTTCGGAAGGCTTGTTTTGACATTTAAAGTTTGGAAAAAATGTCACTGCTGGAATATTACAAACTAGAGGGATCTGAATCGGGTCAGATGATTCAAAAGACTGTTCTGAAATGCAAATTTATTAGTGTGGACATACAAAGATTACTCTCTCTCTCTCTCTCTCTCTCTCTCTCTCTCTTTGTATAAATACACTACATGTTTAATTTTAAACATCGAGTGTTTTATGATTTTAAGTACTTTTTTTAGTCTTTATATATTTTACATTTACGACGCCCCTTTTTTACAATAATCAATTTATAATAATCAAAAACTTCAGTTAAAAAAAATATATTGTTAAGGGCTTTGCTCAGGGGCCCCGCAGTGACAGCTTGGTGGTGCTGGGTGTTATCCAGAATATGATCTCATAGGTAAACAGTGTCAAACTTCAGATTAGTAATATTCATGTTTTTACAAGCTTTTTATGTGAATTTTAAACAGATGTTGGCATTATACACAAATACACTGACTATAGATCATGATAGAAACTGTTATTTTTTTTATAGATGGGTTTCTCTGGCCTTAATCTTATATTCCGTATTATTTAGCCCTGATATTTATTTTGTTTCACTTGCACTCCCATGACCGGGCCAGTCAGCTCATTACCAACTTCTCATGGCATTTAAATTAATGTCAAAGCACAATAAATTCTAATGACCCTATAAGTGTATTCTCATAGTTGGCTCAGCATGCCAATGAATGTAACACTGATCCACATTTCGCCTTCACATTCCCTAAACATCGGCCTGGTAGCAGTATCAGACTTGTTAGAATCCCTCCCTTTTCTCAACAGGAAGTTGTTGAGTTTAACGAGGACATTCACACCTCTTGAGTGCATCAAACAACAAAAGCAAGCGAGAGTAAATATCTCCAGGAACAATGCTACTGAGCCTTAAACCACCATTTTCCAACATGCCCTACTGCACCTTCAGCTATAACTTCCAGCTGTTGATTTTTTACTTTGGGAAATTGGACATAGGGGTGAATTGATACCTGGTAGGCAAAACTGGTTATTCAAGATGGTCACCTAAACATAACATCATTGCCATATTCAGATAAATAGTGACATATTTTTCATAATTATTTTGATCCTCTTTTATTAATTGTAGTCTTATTCATGGATAAGCTGCCATTTAGTCAACAGAAAGAATGTGGCTTCGTAACAAAGTGATAACATACAGCGGGACCTTTGTCATGTTTGATTAAGACACGTGATTGTGAAAGACAACAAACTCATATTGGCACCAAAAAGCAACAAAAGAATTTCCTATTTACAGTATTCCCTCTAAAGATAACACACACACAGCGTCTATAAAGACATGAAGTGTCAAACAAGATCACATACAGCACTGTAAACAGTGGGAAAGCGTGTGTGTCCTGAACAATAAAGCAAAGTTGTGGAGAAACCGGTCGGACGGGGGAGGGACGGGATGATTTTTCACTTCTTTCTTCTAAACAAGGTGCTTTGTTGGAGGATCCTAAGGAAAAAAAGGCAGAGTAAATTTGCCTTTGAATGTAGCAGTGCTGTTTCTCGTCGGGGGGTTCCATTTATCAGCACAGTGCTGAGCTTAAAGTTCCATACCATAAATCCAGCTAAACACTTCTGCTTTTGATAAGACGTTTTACAAACATGAACATGGGTCATTTCAGAACTTTAGCTTTAACAAATGCCAAATGCTGTAAATGTAAAAGCTAAAACGCTTTTTGCTTACACTAACTGTAAAATATAAATATGTGGTGTGGTGAACATATTCCTTTATTAAAGATGTTAAAGTTTGGACCTTTTTATATTAGAAGCTGAAAATGGGTAAGTGGTGATGCAGTGGTTAGGGTGTTGGACTGCTATGTGGAAGTTAAGGGTTCGATTCCCAGCACCACCAAGTTACCACAGCTGGGCCCCAAGGCAAAGCTCTCAACTCCCAATTGATGTTGTAGAAAAGATGATAAATGTAATGTAGGTCACTCTGGATAGGGACGCCTGCAAAATGCTGTAAATGAAAATGTCTCACATTTCTAAATCCACTAAAAGTGAAGCAATAAACACTTCTCAACCTTTTCAAATTTAGACAATAAATAAATGCAAAAATATTAGTAAATTGGCTAGAATATTAACTAATTATTAACTAGTATTAATTTAGAACAGTGTTCTAAATATAAACACAACAGTAATATATGAGCTAATTCTTTTCAATGAGTCAATAGACTCGATGTTTTGGATCATGACAAGTCAGAAAGACAGGTTTATCCAGGATATCCAGCATTAGAATGCTACATTACTACCTTACGAGTGTTAGTTTTACTATTTAGACTTACCTTTACGTGGCAAATTTAACCAGCATTTGGTGAGTTAAGGAGTTGATCCTACCTACTGAAATATCTAACGTATTTTACAGAAAAAGAAAACATAAGTGCTAAACGAGTCCTTGTACTGGACAATCTGATCACGTGATTTAAACTGGTTCTACAGCCCTGCTTTTCTCTGAAGGAATGTGTACAATGGCATTGTTATGTAAAAGCAGCTCTCTGTGTTTAGTACAAGTGGTCATTAAGTTATCATATCGCTTATTAGTGCAGTGTATTACAGTTTCAGCTTAAACATTATCTAGGTACCTGTAGTTGTGCTCCCTGCAGATCTGACATCATCATCAAAGGATTCTTTCCCTATTCTGGTTTTCTTATCAGAAATGCTAACAAACATACATTCTTCAACCTTCACATTCTTTCACAAAAGAAGTTTATTATCTCAGCACTAAAGTCTTGTCTAGTAGGTTTATGTTGCATGCAAATTCGCATCAACAGAAATTAATTAAATTGAATCTAATTTAAATTTGCTATTTAAAGCAACATCTGATGGATTTAACAGTGTGTGTTTTTAACATTTTCCCAGGCAGGGGTCTTTCTGTATGAAGGTTAAATGTTCCCCCTTTGGTTGCGTGGGTTTATTCAGGGTACTCCGGTTTTCTTCCACAGTATAGAAACATATATGTTAGGTTGATTAGTGACTCTAAATTGCCCAATAGGAGTAAGTGTGTGGTTGTCTGTCTGTATGTGGCCCTGTAATGGACTGGCGACCTGTCCAGGGTGTATCTCTGCCTTTCACCCAATGACAGCTGGGATAGACTCCAGCAAACCCCTCATGAACCTGATTAGAAATCAGATGGTATAGGCTTTATGGATTTTATGGTCACTGAACAGGCCTAGTTAAGTTCTGACAATCCAGAGCCAAGGTCAGAGAGCAGACATTAAGGCATGAGATGTAAAACAACATAATTTTGGCTCAGTGACCTCAACTATTAATGATGTATCAAAATTCCATATTTAGATAATACAATATATAAATTATATTAGAAATAAAGGTAATTAAGAACAATATCAACCTGCACAACGTGTATAGAGGAGGAAGCTGTTTCTGGCTTTTACATGACCACTGGTTTAAGTGTTGTATCTTTGAATTTGTTTTTTTTTTTGGTTTCAAAAACAAAAAAAATGTTTTGACTGTTCAACTGTTTTTATTTGTGGCAGCTCAGTGGTTGAACTGATACAATTGGTTACTGATATAATAGGTTGTGGAATTAGTTCCCAGCATCATCAAGCTTTCACTTCTGGGCCCCTTTAGCCTGAACTGCTCAGTTGTATTAATACGTTATCTGTAATATGCTCTGGTTAAGGTTGTTAGGTTTATTTTTAAAGACAAACTTGTTCAATCTTACTTTTTTGTTGAAATAACCTGTAGGAAATGGAGGCGTGTCAGAATGTTAGCTGACGGAAGCGATAAGATGTAAGCAGCATTATTTTGTCACATTCATGTCACTGATCTTTCAGTAGGTTGAAGCTGTTTCATCCAAAACCATCAGCTCGGTGTCAAACAATAGGATCGACAGTATTAACGGTCGACACAAACAAAATTCCTCCCTACGTGAAACCAGAAAGTGGTGTTAAGGATCCTTCCTCAAAGCGCCCTCTCAGCTTCGTTCCCTCTGACGAGAATGCGATTATCAATATTCATACATTTCCCAGCTTTAGGGCAGACTTGGCGTTGACTGAAACAAATATCGGTTTCTTCCAACCCTGTGCTTTGTGGAATCCCATCCGCCCCTCATCAAAACCCGTTGGACAGTAGCCTTCTTCAGAAGGGATCGGTGCCGGACATTGGCGTCTTTGTTTTAATGCTACAGAGACTTTCTGACAATCATATTTTGTTCAACAGAGGATATTGTCACAGTCTGGGCAGTTTTTCCATAAAAACAGTCGTGGGACGAATCGGAAAGTACCAGTGTAGGACACAATAACGTAAAGTCTGAGTTTAGGAGGTTTTTTTCATTCTATTCGAATGCAGGCACAGTGCACGGCATACTCAAGTATATAAATTTAATTTTCATAGAAACATTTCTTAATTACTCTAAAACTTTACTTTTTTTGCTAAAGTACAAATAATGTAGTATAAACAAGAGGTATGACTTTAAACATTCAATACATTAAAGTCTCTACAGTTTTCAAAAATAGAAGCACATGGGGTAAACACACAGGTAGATTAGATCTGTATAATTTGTGTATGAGTTAAGAATTAACTAGCGTCTCCTTGTAGAGGCAAAAGTGACCTTCAAATCGCTATAATTTACCTGCACACAGGTGAACCTGCCAGAAAGTAGACGTGCATAAATATAGACTTTTATTGGGCAAATAATTTTTAGATAACTAATTCTATGTAGTACAAAACCTGCTTTCTTTTCAAACAGAAAATCGATGGAAATCATATTTTTTCAGCTTTTTTAAAGATGAAAATATTCTAAAATGATCATGTTGATTAATTATTCTACTCTTTATATACTCATCAAATATATACTCATTTGGGCAATTTGATACGAATGTTGAGGCAAAAAACACTCCAACAAATTATTTTTCAAGGTTCCCACATTTCTTTTTCCAGGACATTTCAAATTTCATTAGGACAGGGAAAAAAAAACATGTATCACAGATTTCCGACCTAAGGTAATATATTCCTCTGCAGAAAATCAATGATGGGCATTTAGTTAGAAATGGTCATTTGTATAAACGATGACACTTTTTTCCCCTAGCCTACCATTGTTAATTGCATTTTGTCTTCTTTACAACATTCTTAAAATAATTTCTAAAAATAATGACTTATATTGCAGCTACTTAAACTCATTTTGGACTACCAAAAACTGAACAGTGCCTGCTCGAAGGGCTACCAGGATTTTTTTTTTTTTTTTAACATTTTGCGAGCCCCTGCAGGCCGTTATATTCTAGCACTTGCAACTGCGAACACGAGTCAAAAGAAAGACTGTTTAATACTATGGTAAAATTTCCTAGACAATTCATAGACTGTTCTTCAATAACCAACAACTTAAAAATAATAATAATAATAATGATAACAACATTGTTTTTTTCCATGTATTTTCAGGACTGGAATTTTGCTAACTGATTTTCCAGGATTTCCACAACACGTGGGAACTCTGGTTTTTAGATTAATTACACTATGCTAAAGAAGATTAAATTCTTTTATGTCCATCTCAAAAAAACCATTTTGCATCAATAAGGAATAACATTTGAAAAAACTTTAACAGATACAGTGAATTTTATGGCATTATGACAAACATGGTAAGAACGCAACTGGAACAAAAACCCGATCCGCAACTTTAAACAAAATTCTGACTCTGGACATTCATTGGTGAGAAAAATTTATTTCCTGAATATCAAAAACTACTCACGGGTTAAATCCGAGCTACACTGAAAAAGCAAAAGCATGGCGATCTGTGCAAACCCGCGGCACATTTGTTACGTTCTACTCTTACGCCGAGGATAGAAATTTGTCGTATAAACACACTGGGCAGCATTTTTTTTGTTTTTTTTAATAAAACAGAGCGTACCACATAATTGATCCGGGAAACAAGAATGAGGTCTTGTTTAAAAATACATTTCTGTTTAAGATTAAGAATTTTAAGAGACTATAAAATAGTGTCCTGCATGAAAATAGTTGCAATGTTGTTTATTACAACATTATCACAAAAAAAAGTATTTAAATTGCACCAACTCCACCTTTATAAACTCTGTCATAGAAAAGGAGTTTAAAAGAGTCCAATCCATCCAAAGAGCTTTCTGTACAAAATGTACACTATCATATAGAAAGTTTTTACAAATATATCTATGTATTTATAGATTTTTACAATCGTTAGCACCTCGTTTGCCGATTGCAAATGGTGGTTTTTTTTTTTTTATTGAGTGTTTCAGAATCTTGAGGTAAATCATCCTGTTCCACACATTTATTACCAAAAGCAGGGGCGTCTATAGCAATCCTGGGCCCTATGAAAAGATCGTGAGGTTGGGACACCCATTTCATAATATTACAACTAAGAAAACAACTCTCTGGGGGCCCCCCAAAGTGCGTGGGGCCCAAGTCATCCTAACCCCTTTCCCGCCCTTACCTGGAGAGAATAAAAATCTGTCAACCGTTGTGTCACCATCAGTTTGGCTGATTAGATATTTATAAAAAGTTAAAAATAAAAATGTTTTTAAAAAAGCTTAAAATCTGGGATGTCTGTAGTTCCAAGAACAGACATCAAAAGTTCCACTGCTGATTATTGTGTAAGCCTGTTTTATAATCTTTTCTTCAATCCTTATTCTTCCATGTTGTTTTCCATCTTCTTCTTGTGGTTTGACACCCCCCCCCCCATCTTTTTATATTTGAATAGATGTTTTTGTTTAAAGTTTCATAATCTAATGCTTTAGCGTCTGCTTTTTTAAATTGATTATTTTTCATCTTCTAACATTAAAACTCATGCTTCTTTATCCACTTAGTGTTTTCCCATCCTTTTCTGGATCTCCAGCTTTTAGTGCTCAACCTCATCTTAGATTTATCACACGATTTCCTGGTGTCTGATGCTTCACCATACCCATCCTGTGAGTTAGTGCTTACGAAGAACCTGTGCGTCCTCTTGTTGTTCTGCTGCTCCACCATCTGGCTAAAGGCAGACCTGCTGCACCTGTGTGAGAAGATCTCCGAATCGGTCAAACAGGCCCTCCAACCACGCTCGGTTCCCCAGGCAGGTCTGCACAGTCTCCTCCTGTCCCAGATTCACGCCACGCGAGCGCAACAGTGCAATCTGATACACAAAAACATGTAAAACAACACACACGTGTGCAGACAGATAAGAACAAAGAGATAACAAAGGTACCTTTTTTTTGTTTTTATATATATATATATATATATATATATATATATATATATATATATATATATATATATATAGGAATGTAGGTGTTTGCTGTTCCAATTATTTTGGCATTTAGACGTGTAATGTTAAAAAAAAACCAAAAAAAAAAAAAAAAACCAAAAAAAACACACACACACGCTCACCTCATCCATACACACCAGATACGTGTGATACTTGTAGTGCTGCAATGAATGATAGAGAGAAAACCATTGAGTTTTCTGCTGCTCCACGGTGTACTCCTGACAAAAAGAGAGAGAGAGAGAGAGAGAGAGACAGACGGGGAGAGAGCGAGAAAACAGACAGAGAGAGAGCAGGAGAGGGACAGGGAGAGCAAGGGAGGAACAGCGAGTGTGTAAGGGAGAGAAAGACAGACAGAGAGCGACAGACAGAGAGGAAGAGCGAGAGAGAGCGAGATAGACAGAGAGTTAATGATAAATAAAACGAAAAATAAATTAAAGTAAAAAAATAGTATAAATGAGACCACCTAGTGGCTGAAAGAAAGTACTACAATTCATCCATGTCATATTTTGATAATGAAATTAGAAACTTACATTTATGGCATTTGGCAGACGACTTTATCCAAAGGTGACTTAAATTTATCAATTAAACCCACAATCAGGTCAACACCTTAACTACCAAACTACCACTTTCTCAATATCTAAATGTTAGATATTTCTACATAAACTAAATCAGTGTGCAACTTACCAAGGGAAGTTTGTTGTAGGATTTTGTTGGTTTCATAGTTTTTCTGTTGTATGATTTCCCACTCAGTTTGACTTTAAAAGTGGGCGTCTTTCCGTCTGTTTTCGGCTCTGTTACCACTGATAACTCAGGAAAGCTGTCTAAAGCGTTCTGATGAAGTAGATGAAGAAAAACAAAAGGTCAGTAGAGCAAATGACGAAGGAATAACAATAAAAACTGAAATGCAAAATACAGGTTGGTTTTTAGAGGGGAGTAAATTTTCCCACCGTTTAACTGACATGTAGTCTCGCTTAGCCAGCCCTTTAGACTGAGGTCTTGGAACATTAGCCACTTTAAATGGCTAAGGTCCACTTAAGAGGACGTATGACTGACAGAATAAGCAACCAATGATGTTTTGTTTTGTTGAAAAAAATCAATCAATGCCACAGATGTAAACACAACAGCTTACTTTCTCAATCAGACGGCGTTGGGTTGTTTTCAGACGGATTGTTAAACAACACAACACACACGGAAATCCTGTACACTTTAACCAACCAGAGGACGACCTTAAAATTCCTGAAGTTTTCAGATAATTCTGTCCTATGCATCAGACGTTCAGCCAGCGGGTCTGTGGGTGTGACATATGAGGCTGAAACTAAGTGACATGTGATAACAACTATATTACCAGTATCACCCTGGGGGTTAGTGTGTGTCTGTATCGGTGGGTTGGTGTGTACTGTGTGTGTGTGTGGGAGGGTTTTCTTTTTTTTTTTTTTGTGATCTAGCGTATATGGTGGTCCAGTTCACATAACAACAACATTTAATAAAATCAAACGAAACTTTATAACACAATGTATTCGAGTTTAAACAACTAAATCAAGCCCGAAAATAACGGAAAACACAACGGAATCGAGTGGAAACACAACGGACTTAACGGACGCACTTAATGTAAGTCAGGTATCTTGGATGTTTAAGAGTTTACTCACTTTAAACACCTGACCCACTCGCAGCTTGGACAGCAGCTTCCGCCGGTTGTCTGTGATCATACCGTCCACTCGTTTCATATGAGGCAGCAAAAGTTCATCTGAGAAATCAGATCGCAAAGATTAAACAGCAAAACCTGATAAACAATATAAACACAAGTGCAGGGATTGATATATAAACACAACACGAATCAAAGATTTCTAATTGGACCAAAATCAGGATGCGCTGTCAATTCTGATCGTGATTCTATAATTTCAATGAAAGGAATGCTTAAGCATGACTACATGGTTTGTCTCAAAAGACCCATGTCATAAATGTCATAAAAGCTGTCTCCTCCTCCCAAGTTTTAATAACTCATATGCACTTATTTTCTTTAGTTCTTATAATAATAATAACAACATTATTATATTAATGATCAGGTTGCAAGAAGGTTTAATACATATATATATATATATATATATATATATAAAATGAGTACGCTGAGCCTGAAGCGGTGGTCCGATATCTGGAAATCTGATCCTATTATCGGGGCTTTTGCGTACAGTTTGAACTCCCACACTTGGGAAAATGTCTCCTGCACCCCTGTTTCCAGCATGTGAGGGTTAATTAGAAACCAGGCAAAACAATGGGAACTTATATAACATGGGCTGCCGACACCTGGCTTGTTTGGTTGTAAACATATGACAGCAGCAGTTTATAGCATTTATATTTTATAGTCTAGAACCATAAACATAAAACAAGAACTGCCGGTGATAAAATTAATACATTTATATAAATAAACAAGTATTTAAATGTCAACAAACTTAATTTTCTGTTATTGATGTCATTACCGTTCTCTCTCTCCAGCGTGATCATGATGTCTGCATCCAAAGCAACGCTGATTAGGAGCTCCACAAAACTCCTGAAGGTCTCCTTCATTGTTCTGGTGTTAAGAAACCGGGAGGCGAATGGGACAGAGGGTGTAAACTCTGAGATAAGAGAGGATACAGAAAGGAAGCACTACAAAACGAGTCGAGACGTGTCGAAACAAGGCTACAGGTTGTTAATAGTTTTTACGACTTTGCAGGGAGTTTGTTGTTTTAATTTCTGTACGAAATACTGACAAGCAATACTGACAAGCCATTTCCCAAAGGTGGAAAGAAATATGGATAAATTTGTGCTACCAGAAACTGTCCTAGCATTTTAGCTTTCCTTCTCCGCATCTGTTACTGCTAGCAGCCATGTTGTTATGAAGGAACCAGAAATACACCACCAGAGGAATTGCAGATTAGTCATGTGGGTTTTATATTCACTATGTCAGAATTCAGCAGTCTACCTTTATTTGTAATAAGTTTTCGCACAAATAAAAAAAAAAAAATCGCTTAAAAAAGTTTTAAGTTTGTCATTTCCATCTATTGTTTCTGCAATACTTTAATGCAGGATGATAGAAACAGAACAATCCATGGATATAAACAATTAACAATAAAGCAATCCTCTGGCCAATCAGATTTGAGAATTCAACAGTGCCTAGGCGTTCAGGGTTTGTTGATGTTAATTGAGACACTACGCTGCCAAAAGTTTGTGGACACCTGACCATCACAAACATATGTTTATAAACATCTTATTCCAGATTTTATCCCCATTTCCTGCACATTTTCGATGAAGCTTCACTCTTCTAGTAAGGTTTTTCTCTCTAAACCACAGCTTAAATGTAAGATAACGGTTCATTCAGCTACAATAGTATTAGTGCGATCAGACACAGGCTCAGGTAAGAAGGTGGCAGAGTTGATGTTCCAGTTAATCCTAAATGTATTCAGTGGTGTTTAGATTAGGGCTTTGTGCAGAACACAAGTTTTTCCACTCCAATCAGAACACATCATGTCGTAACAGAGCTCAGGGGTTTTGTGCACAGAGGAATTGTAACCTTAGAACATTGACTGGGTTCCAGTAAATTTGTGCAACCCTTGGTGATACACCACATATGGATATGATGGTGAGGTGTCCACAAACTTATAACAAGAAGTCAATATAAGCAAGCAAGAAGTCAATTTAACCTGTACCAGAACATCAGATCTGGCACAGGAACTCTCTGAGGACCGATGGAATGGGATAGGACAAGTTTCATGTTCTTTCTCCAGCAAAATTACTCACCATCACCGTCAACTACAGCTGCGGGTGAAGTCAACAGCGGTGAGTCTGTGAACTCGTCCTTCCATTTCTTTCTCTTTTTCGGTGGAGGTTCCGCCTTGGGTTTGGTCTGCTTGGGCCTGGGTTTGGACAGACTTTGCTTTGTGCTGGATTTTAAATCGGAGGTGTCGGATATGGCTTGTGCTGCAGCTCTCTGGGCCAGCAAAGATTTCTGGGAGCCTCTTTACAAAACAGAAAAGAAAATGAAAAAAGCGTGAAAAACATATTATATAAACATCATACAAAAAAAAAAAAATTATGCCTAAACAGACCCTAAACCAGAGTGACTTCTTGTGAAGCCTGATTAGTGGGTTGGATTTGCTCATGGAGAGTACAAATCTGACAATTGACTGAGAAGGGAATGTGCTGCCATAAGGAAGTTGTTGCTGGTGTGTGTGAGTGTGTGGAGCATTCCAGTGTATGCAACGTGACTTAGGGAGGAAAACTGCTTTGATTCTGCTCTGGCTCCTAAAATATCCATGTGTGCAGGCAAGAACAAGCAAGAAGGAAAGCGTACCTAATGGAATGCATGGGCTTGCAGCGTGGTTTTCTGTTGCACACTCGCACATACTCTCGTTTGTTCACAGTGTCCAGAAACTTGACGTAAACTCTCCGGTACATGGTCTTAGCATCTCCAAAATAACCCAGATACTGGACAACAGACGACGTGAAAAACAAACCAAGAATTAACGTTTATAAATGAAAACAACAGCTACATAAGCCACTGAACTATCTTTGTATCGATCTATCTGTCTGTCTGTCTAAAACAACGGCTACATACATTTAAGCCATGTAAATGCTTTCTAGGACAAGTTACATCCAAGTATCTATCTATCTATCTATCTATCTATCTATCTGTCAGTCGGTCTGTCTGTGTCGGTCTGTCTATTTATCTGTCTTTCTGTCTGTCTATCTATCTATCTATCTTTATGTCTCTCTGTCGGTCTAAAAACAACAACTACATATAAATTCAAGCCATGTAAATGCTTTTTAGTACAAGTAACTGATCTATCTGTCTGTCTGTCTGTCTGTCTATTATTAAAATAAACCACTCCTAAAATATTACTATAGTTAAAGCCATTAACACAGATATAAAACTTAACTTATCATTAGTGACTTAACTTTAAATATCTAATAAAAAAAAACAAAACAGGAATGTTGCTGATAAATTCTACTTTCCCGTACTAACTGACAGACAGGGACATTAATGTTATATAAATCTCACAGAATATATACACTTTTTTTTTTACATTTCTTATAAAACTGTCCACCTTCTAATTCCTCGAAATAAGCTGTCACGATAGATTTCAATATAATTATAATACAACAAGACGCCCTGATTTGGCAGTGCCCTCAGTGCATCTTCTAACCAATATATAAACATAAAATTATCTTTAAAAATGCAAATATTTTTGGATTTTTTTAGAATGAAAGATATACAAGTCTACAAAAAAATTACAAACTGGTAATACACGATGTAACATGACCACTGGTATTTGTCTAGTGCCGCTTAAGGTCACTTACACTGTTGGTAGCTGAAAACACACGTTTTCCATCTCTCAGCTCAGGTATAAATTTCTGCAGCAAGGCTTTTTGCACCTTCCAAATGGCTGGAGGTTCTATACCTGCTTTTAGGGTGACCTACATCCAAGAAATTGCAAACGAGCTTCATTACACAATAAGCTTATTAAAAATTATGTTACACAGAAATTTTTACAACATCTCGGACATCTAAAATAAATGAAGATCATGAAGAGTATCTGTAGGCAGCCGGAGGTTGCGATTCACCATCATTCTAACATGTGAGCGTTTCCAAACAGTTCCCACAAAGTTGGAAATACACAATTGTATAGGTTGTCTATATGTGCTGTGACAGTACTGTGATTTCCCACAGTAAACCAATGAGCCCAAAAATATTTCAGAATGTCAATGCCTGGGTGCACAAAAAGAAGTTCATGAAGAACTAATTGTAATGTTGTGCAGTGCCTCAGAGTGGAGAAGTGTGGAGAATAATAAAAAGGGGACTAGATCTAAAAAGGGGTTGCTAATAAGTGCATATGGATGTGATGGTCATGTGTTTAACACCATAACCGTATTGAGAGAAGGCAATTAAGGCTGCTAATACAGGTAGGGGAAAAAAAACACACCTGCAATAAAAACCTGAACAAAGGCTTATTGTAAAAAATAAGAATAATCCTGAAAAGGTTCTATAAATATATATATATAAATGAAAATACAGATTACTACTCGAAAATACAGATTACTACTCAAATTACTACCTATTTGAACAGAATCAGAATCAACTACAAAACTTTTAAAGAAGACTTAAGATTCTTAAGGTTGCCTACCTTTTACTACGAATCAACAAAAATAAATCAAGCTATAAGAAAACCAAAAAAGGCATCCCGTACATGCAACACATTTGACACACTCGCATACCTGCAGGCTATCTATGTCCTCATTTTTTACTACAAACTCATCGCGTTCTCGGTACATGCCCTCCTCCCCACTGTCTGACAGATCCTCATCCGTTAGGCCTTCGATAGCTACTGTGGTCAGGCATACTGCAAGTTTTCCAGGGGGCAAGATCTTCACCAGTTCCTCCACTGGCAGTTCATCAAGACCAGAGTTTTGCTGCTGCTTGGGCTTTGTATCTATAGACTGTGTGCTGACTAGGTTTGTATCCGCAGTTGTGCCGTCACTCGAACCTTTGTTGACTAGAAACAGGACACCATATTTATATAATCATGGCACAGTTGGTGTATCAACAAGAAAAAAAAAATTAGAAGAAAATACACACCTGGCTGTTGTTTGTCTGAGGGCTCGTCTAGAGAAGACAATGCAGAACTAATGCTCTTTTGAAGGTCTTGGTTTTTACCACCTAACTCATCCTCATCTGAAGAAAAAGATGGAAGTGTTTCCAAGTTTTTCTGAAGCTCCTCCTCCAGTCTCTTATCGGGGCTAACAGAATTGATGTCTGATGAAACCATTGGAGTTGATGTGGCTATAGGTTTAGGGGGCAATGACAATTGATTAAAAGGTCTTTTTGTAATTGTAGACTTCCTTGTGCGGTTGGGTGACCGTATGGGTGGAGAGGAGAACTGCTGTTTGGGTCCAGATTTAAGAAAGTCCAGGAAAGAGCCAATGAACCCAGTTTTTACTTCAGGTTGTTTTTCTTCCACCTCTTTTATTTTTTGCCATATTCTTTCCTGTTGCTTGTAGCTATCGAGACAGCCCTCAGAGGCAGATAATGAACTTGTCTCACCTCCTTTGGAGTTCTGACGCTTTACTTGGCCACTTCTTTTCTGAGACTTAGGCTGATAATTTTCATCCTCAGCAGCTTGCTTAGAGAAACTTTTTGGCTTGACTCGCTTTTTAGAAAAATCATCAGAGAAGCATTCAGCAAACCTTTTCTCAATCTCAACACTTTTTACTTCTTTATTTTTTAAAATGGTGTCTGTTTTCTCAAATTCAGTGGGAGTATGTTCTTGGGAGGTTGGGTGAATGTCGGTGTGGTTGTTGGCAATCGGGTTTATAGTACCTCCATTGGTTTTCAAAAGAAATTCATTGCTGATAAATCCCTTAAGTTTCTTGTGATTATTTGTCACCTTCTCAGATATATCCTGCTTAGAGTTATTTTGCTGTGTGTGAGGGATAGATGTTGTAAATGCTTGGTGTCTTTCAACTTCTTTGTGAATGTCTGTTGTCAGCTGTCCACCATTTACAGTAATGGTCTGTGTTTTTGGGTTCATATGCTGAAAAGTGAAGCTGTTAGTTTTATTAACTAACTCATAGGGGCTGGAGTCTGGAGGGCTGGATATCGGCGCTATGTCGCCTTCGGAGGACGATGATTTATAGTCCTGTGGTGTGACTCCGCAGGCAGCTGCTGTGGCGGCTAGGATGTCATCTACATTAGACAAAATGTTTCTTTCATCTGCCATCAGCATGGAATCGGGAAAGCAGATTGAGCTTAAGGTAAAGTGCTGCTTGACATCATGCTGATTTGTTGAATTGCTGAAACTCTCTTTTTGTACCAGGTGTTGCTTTATGGACTCCATAGCTTGGTGGGTTAACTGTGGAATACCAACTGTACTGACTGTAGAATTCAAAACTTCATTATTCATTTGAAGGAACTGAACCGAAAGCGGCTGCATTTGGATTGGCTTAGACTGATTTGATCCTGTATGGAGCAGAGGTTTTTGAAGAAGGATCATCTGCGAGGGCTCCAGAAGGACTTGGGCATTTGGAAGCTGAACAAACTGGGCTTGTTCCTGTGACAACTGCCTTTCTTCTTGGTTACTCTGAGTTTGTTGGTTTCTTGCTGGGCAGTTGGAACCTTGAGAAGCACAGGGTATTCTTTTAACTGGTCAGTGCTCAAGTCCACATGGGAAGACGGCATTATTGTAGAGTCATTTTTTGTACCAGAGATGACATGTGAATGGGCGGGGCTTATCAACTCTCCAGTTAGAACACTCATTTTCTCATCTTTTATCGATGACATTGGTGCAAGCTCTAGTTGATCGTCAGATCGAGAGTTGCTTCGTATCACACTACGTGCTTGTCTGTCTTCCATTTTTGAAACAACATATACAACATTGCTCTGTACCCCGCTAACACTGTTTGTGACAGTCTGGGTAGAACTACTTATTGAAGCCTGTGGTAAAGCCTGTATTTCTTGAATAGAAAGCTCTTCACAGTTTTCTTGGTTGGCAGGAAACAGACCCTTATCTTCCTTTCTTTTGTGATAGGTTGGGCTTTGCTCTTCTGAGGACTGATTTTCAATAGCTTCTGTATAAGTGGCAGCGGAGGATGTTGACTGATCAGACAGCAAGTATTTATGAGTCTGCTGCAACAGCATACCATCTGTCTTGCTTGTAGATGGTGGTATTTGGGTGTAATTCTGGATGCAATTACTGGATGGGAAGTTGTGGGCATAGGAGGAAGAGAACGGAGGACTTGGTGTAAGAGACTGACCGGATGCATAGGTCTGAGAAGGACTAACAGATTCTTGTCCCTGGGAAAAATAACTGACGGTGGACAAATTCTGTGAGTAGCTGGAAGAATAACTTTGAGAAGCATTGCCTATACAAAGTCTTTGTGCCTGCTCATTGTATTTCTTTGATACTGAAGACATTATGTGCTTTTGGCCAGAAGCGTACATCAGAGAGTGACTAGCAGATGTTTCATTTTCTGAATGGGTAGCCAACGATGGCAAAGTTTTGTATATAGAAGGTAGTTTCTCTGACTGATTGGGAGAGAAATCTTGTGGTTCATTAAGGCTGCTTATAAGACTTTGAGATGTAATGTAGGTCTGTGAAGGGCTAACAGACATCAAACTGGATAGCTGTGCTGACGTGTATGGCTGTGACTGGCTAGAAATCACCGAACTTTGTTTCTGGGCTGTGGAAGCATACCTGTGCTGTTGGATAGGTGAAGAGACTGCCTGATCATGTAACTCTGACCCTTCCCCAAGATGCTCGGCTGTATTGTTTAAATGATCTTTGGCTTTCACTTCACATGTGGAGGAAAACCCTGAAGAGGGCAAAGACAGAGACTGTGTCTGTGTTTGCAGAAGTTGCACTGTGGTTGTTTTTTGCTGAACTGAAGTGCTAATGGCCTGACTAGGATTTTCATTAGGACTGTTTGGAAGCGGTGTATGTCGAGAAGAATCCTGATAGGAGACACCAGCATCTTCAGGTAAGTAATCTTGCATAGAGTGTTGGGCACTAACAGGCAGCTGCTGTTGGACTGACTGAGTGCTAGAAGGCCGCTGATGGTGCTTGATGACACTACATTCACGCTGAAGTGCTCGTTCGATGGAAGTGAAAAAACTGGGGCTCCATAAGGTAGTGTAGTCTGCTGAGAGTTACTCAAAGGAGAGGGGAGAAGGCTAAACTGTGGCTGGAAAAGATGTGGTGCAGACTCCTGAGCTGAACGATACGTGGATGACTGGATTGGAAGGCTAGAACCCAGAGAAGTACCACAAAGACGGTCAAAGGCAAAAGCTGTTGGCACAGTGGATTGGGAAGATTTGATCTGAAGTAGAGGGTCATTAGGTGAAAGTATACCATTCGAAGGGCTAAATGTAGTGTGCTGTATAGTTAATGCTGATGTGGTGGCAAAACTTAGAGGAGGAAAAGTACTAGGGTGTTGATAGGAAGAAAGAGCTGATAAGGTGGGAAACGTTCCAGAAGAAGGGAGTGCTCCAGTAAGGAAGAGCTCTGTCGATGGATTTGTGCCTGTAAAGGGAAATAATTATTTTTTCAGCAAACTGTATAGCTACATAACAACCATTCTACATAAAGCTGTATTAAAGTGATGGTACGATGCAAGTGACAGATCTGTCATGTGGGTGTCAACTATTTTACTGTAGAAAAAGACTTTCGAGGAATACGTTTTTTGTCACAAATACATTACAGCACAGTTGAAATTATCTTTGCATATATAAGTCGAGGAAGCAGGGGTCAAAGTACGGGATTAGCTAAGATACAGCAGGAGTAGTGCTATAGGGCCAACAGTGGTAGATACATTTACTGTTAAATATATGAAGAAAATTGTTCTTTTACCAGTCTGCCATGGTGAAGTTCTAAACTGGGGAAGTAGAGATGTGGCTGCAGGTCCAGCCTGAAGGCCTCGGGATTCAAAGGAAGAGGTGAAATTCATGACTGACGATTCCGCAGCGCTCCCTCCTGTGGTGTGCAGACTGGTTTCAAAGACACCAGACGCACCTACCCAGTAAAAAAAAGAGCATACAATAAAAATAAAATTCAGTTCATGCCAGGTTTTGTGTTATGTAAACGTTTGAGGCAGTTTCTTACAGCTTCTCACCTGTGGGGTGTTGGGAGGTGGTGTAGGTAGTGGGTGTATGACTTGAGACGTAGGATTGCCGTAAGGGAAGTTCTGTCTCTATGTGAGTGCCACCATAACTGGAGCTAAAGGCAAAAATAGTTCCATAGCACACTGTTAAGGCATTACAAAAAACTGGGTATATCAACAATTATAAGATTATGCATGGGAAAATAGGATAAATATTATGTTTGTAGATGGTAAAAGCAAGGTTAGATGATTACGATTGGATCGAGCTGTTGGTAAACAGATAAAAGACGCCGTCTTTCCTAGCAGACCGCGCTAAAGTAGTTTGATTACATAATCAGAAGATTTTGAATCCAGCAAGAACTACTAAAACCTGGCATCTTTATTAATCGTTCCATAAAATATTACACACTTGTACCATTACCCTTTATATTAAACACAGATCTTGTGTGCTACAGAGGAGTAGGGCTTGGCGATATGGCAATATTGTAATCACAATCATTTTTTTCCCAAATTTTACGGCATCTGGCAGACACCCTTATCCAGAGCGACTTATATTATTCTCTGTTATACAATTAAGCAGCTGGTTAAGGGCCCAGCAGTGGTAGATTGGTGGTGCTGGGGATCGAACCCAAGTCTTATCCACTGCGATACCACTTTCCATATTGATTTTCCATATTGATCAATAACGATATATATACATACATATATATCAAGGAGAAAATCGTTATCTTTTATCAGCCAAGTCCCACAGTTAAGTGACAAAATAATCACTTTGCTGTATTCCAGCTTTCTTCCAGTTTCAACAGTATGAAAGGATGCAGAAAGACCTGCATAGACCAGATTACCACTAAGAAGTCCACAATCTTTTGGACATATAGTAAATTTTTAGGATTTTTGGTTATGTAGCATTAGAAAGTTGGGTTTATGGATATTCTTATCCTGTCTATTTATGGTATTTTCTATAAGAAAACTTATGAAACTCACATTTCTACTTTGGGGTTGAATTCACAGGCGTTTAATATGTAAAACAATATTTATGAGCCCAACTGCATATTTGCAGGATAAAAAAAAACGATTCACATAAACTAGTGTTTTTTTTGGCAAAAAGACACTGCAAGTCAAGACAGGTTATAAAAGACATAAAATGTCAGAAATGTTAGAATTGTGCATTAAAAGCTTATTTTAAAATTAAAAACACACAATGTTCATTATATGGCTTTACTCTCAGTACAGTATTTTACCCTGTTATTGGTAAAATGGTACCATTGAAGAGAGAGATGAAGCCATAAAGACGTTCCAGCTGTTCTTCCAGTACTTATGATTTGATTTGCCTACACACACAGTGTAACTACATAATTCCTGCTACCTGTTTTTCACCCAAATGAGGACGGGTTCTCTGTCTGGTTCCTCTCAAGGTTTCTTCCTATTCCGTCTCAGGGAGTTTTTCCTTGCCATTGTCGCCCCCGGCTTGCTCATCGGGGACAAACAACTGATTTCTGATTCATTTGCGTCTTACAGTTTCTTCGATTGTGTACAGCTGCTTTGTGACAATGACCACTGTAAAAAACGCCATACAAATAAAAACAAAAGAGAGAGCGGGGGTGGGACTGGAAAGGACCGGAGCCAGAATTGAACCCGGGTTCCCACCACCAAGTTGCCACCGCTGGTTAGTTAGATTTAAAAAAAAAAAAGAGAGAGAGATAAACATGTTATATTGCAGCTGCGCTTGTGGACGCCGGCGCCTTAACCCACTACACCACGGCGCCTTAACCCACTACACCACGGCGCCTTAACCCACTACACCACGGCGCCGACATGTCATGTTATTTGATTTACATGTCAGTCAGATGTCCTCTTACACTTATGGCATGTGGTAGATGTTTTCTATCCAGTATGACTTACATTTCTCAGTCTCGCTCTTTTTTTTTTTTTTTTTTAAAAATCCAACTAGCCAGCGGTGGAAACTTGGTGGTGGGAACTGACATTACAATCTTTTAATCAGCAAAACCACTAAGCGACAAATTTTTCCTTTTAATGTCATCCTGAATTTCTGGCTATTAGAAAACGCCACAAACTAAGCACACTATTTAGAGTGACTGTCAGTGAGGGCGGCCATGGCATTCAATTTAATTTAATTTAATTCATTTTTATTTGTATAGCACGTTTAACAATGGACATTGTCCCAAAGCAGTGAAACAGTGTAGGTTTTTCCCTAATTAACAAGTCGGTGGCAACTGGCAAACCTTGAGAGGAACCCGACTCAAGAGGGAACCCATCCTCATCTGGGTGAAACTGGATGTCCGTTTATTACAGCTAAACGGTGATGGTGATCAAATGCGATGTAAACTGTAGCCATGGGGGGGGGGGGGGGGGTCAGTGGAACAGAGAGAGTCGCAATCCATCCTCGAAGCTCTCATGTGGCTCCGTACTCAAACCCATGATTGGGCAAACTCGAAGAAAAACTGGGAGGAAACTGGTCACTGGTACCCTGGGGGGCATTTTTAACCCACCGCCGAGAAAGAGAGCACATCATCTTAAAGCAAAACCAGCTTACAAGTTACAACTGTATGAACATTTACGGCATTTGGCAGACGCCCTAATCCAGAGAGCGATTGGGGGTCAAGGGCCTTGTTTAGGGTCCCAGAGGTGGCAACTTGGTGGTGCTGGGAATCAAACCTGATCTTCTAATTAGCAGTCCAACATCTTAACCACCGAGCTACCACTTCCTAAACATTGCAATGATATTTTATACTGATAAGGGAGTCCTGGTGGGCGTGTCTTTGCCATGACTGACAAAATAATACACCCTGGACCACATTGCAATATTCCCACATGGGATTTAGCAGACGCCCTTATCCAGAGCGACATACATTTCTCTTTCTATACAACTGAGCAACTGGGGGTTAAGGGCCTTGCTCAGGGGCCCAGCAGTAGTGGCGCCACCACTTCCCACTTGCTCTTAGACAACAGATTACACTATTTTTTGTTGTTTTTACGTCACTTCCACTAAAGATTCTACATATCGATCTGTGCACCTTTAACACACTGTTAGTGTTTTATGTGCTTTATCAGATGATCAGATCGAGTGTATGCAAATGATATGTGTGTGTGTGTGTGTGTGTTATCGTCTGTGGTTGGATCGATACTGACCTAAACCACAAAAACAATGCCAAAAAGTTGCAGACACGTGGCTCATCAGTGATTATTTACATTGCAGCTAATGGCTAACAAACACGTGAAATTAATTCTATTTTTAATTGCAGAGCGTTTTTATTAATTAGTTTATAAACTATGACATTAACCATTGAAATCTCCTTCATAACAACACTGCATTGTGGTTTCACACGTAAACCAGCGTGCAAACTAATTTCGCACGATTAAAAACACTTTAAATTAGTTTAGTTTATATAAAAGTGCACTTTGCTGGGATATTTATATCATTCTAGGTATTTTTTTTTAATTTAATTAAAAATATTAATCTTTTCTCAGAAATCTCCCTGTGACTTGTTTTACCTGGCCGGGTTGTTTGTAGGCCCAATCCGCGGCCTCGCCTGATGTTGTCCGCCGCTCTGTGAAGTCCGAACCCGGGTAACGTCCGTCCATCCTCCCGCGACGGGGGGGGGGGGGGGGGGGGGTTCGGGTTCCGGACTCACGCTGTTTTCCCGACAGAGTTTTGTGAAACATTCACTCACGCTGCGAAATGCGTCGGGATCCGGTGTTAATTTGCGGTGATAGATTTGCATGGGAGATGATTAAACCTTTTAAAAAACTGCGTGTGTGAAAATCTTTACCAAATTAATAATAATAATAATAATAAAGAAATAAAAACACACTCAGACGTGCGCGGTGGAGGCGGTGCGCCCCATTTTTACTTCCGACTCGGACTGGACGGGTTGCACCTTTCCAATTTTCCCCCTCCCAAATTGACAAAAACTCAAATATATTTTTAATTGTAAAAAACAAATAAATAAATAAATATTTAGAATATACATCATATTTCCACGCATTTATAATATTGTTATATAATAAACAGAAAAAAAAGTAATTGAAATAAAATAATAAATGTATGCATGACTGCATATCAAATAAGTAATAAAGATAATTTACAATTAATTCTCTCAATAAAATGTACAATAAACATTTATTCTGTTAGCAAATTAAATAATACTACAACATCTACTAACAATAAAACTATTAGCCTTGTTTATTTCATTTAAACGTTAAATGTATTGTTAGTGTGTGAGTATAATAAAAATAATACATTTTCTTGTTGATTTTTTATCATTTTTTATTAAAACAAATACTCTTTCTGTGAAAAATGCGCAGATGTAATTATTAAAATATTAACCTAAAGTCTCCTAACCAGGAGAAACCTTGTGTTCACCACCTTCTTTCCCTCCAAAAATACATTTTAATGTTATTTAATATTATATATTTTTTTTTAGAAAAAAAGTCTCTTAATTAATAGAACATTGTGCTGATTCGTGTAAAATACATCCTACATTTACAAACAAGACAAAAAAAAACCCAACAGACAAAATACAAAGCAATATTTAGTTAATAATTATTTCAACATATTTACAAGTATCATCAAACAGAGAGGTAAAGGAGGTACCGCTGGTTTGGGATAGCAGGTCAGTGTTAATGGGAAAAGATCTTCATGCAGTAGAGCAAAATTTTCTTCAGAACATTTGTTCACGATTTTCCTTCATTTGCGTTATAGTGTATTTGCATTTAGCGTTATTTTTTGTGCGCTTCTTTAACAGAGCCTGAGCTAAATAACCTGGCCGACTAGCTACTTATACAGAAAAGCGTATAATGGTAATTATATAATTAGTCTAAAACCAGTACATCATTAATAACCAAGTCAGATCTGCAGTCGAATTTAAAATAAATCATTTACAGTTTAGAGTTGAAATTTACAGTAGTATTGACAGATTTGGGTTATCGTCGAATGGTGCCTGGTCTCGACCTGCAAAAAAAAACCCCCAACAGTTTCGTCATTAGTCCCAGAGTCCTAAGCATCGGTGTAAATGACCATAAACAGATGGATTTTAGTACAGTTGTGCATGTATGGATGAGTAGATCACTGTAGGAAAGTATTTAAAGAGTTGATCGCCGATAATCTACAAACAAAAACCTAATTTGTTTAGAAATAATCTAAATTATCCAAGCATTCGGATTCTTTAATTAGTAATTATTTGCAGATACTAAAGAATAACATTTGTTTAGCCACTTGGTGGTGATTCTACTTCGGCTGGTCACGATTATCAAATTTGGTTGGCGATTAATTGTCAAGAAAATCATTGCGATTTTATAAATAAAAGCATTTTATAATATATATATATTTTTAATTTGTGCCTTATTAACGCTCTACTATATATATTTTATTATAGATAAATAGTATTTAAGGAAATCCATATTTTGTGTCCTGTCAGTGGTGTTTATCTGTTTAGCTACATATCAATAAATTCATGTTGCATTATGGGTCGTTAACACAAGTTAAGCTGGCAAGAGAGTGTTTTTGAAGCGCGCTTGGACTGTCAAAAGTCCTAGAGTAAGAAGTCATTATTCTAGTTGAAAGTAGGGTGCAGCAGGTACTACAGCTCCCCCTGGTGGCTACTAAAAGTGTGGAATAATTACGGTTGAATTCAACGATCGCGGTTAGGACAAATAATTGTGATCATACGATTATTTAATATCCGTGACGGCCTTAGTTCTACTTTCACCAGATTCTTCCATCCCCCCAGAAGACTTACGAAGCTCTTATAGACTAGATATTGGATTCTTCGCCTTCTGTCTGTCTTAATGGCCTTCCTGTTTCGTTATTGCCCGGATGAACAGCTCTAGAAAGAGGCGGTTTCAATCTTTATCCTTTCACAATGACTGAGCTCACTGTGCTACTTAAAACAAGAATCTTATCCTTGCCCGGATTTAAGTTAGGACAAAATTTGACCACAGGAGGTTCATATGACTTTATAGCTTATTATTTAGATGCTTGTATAGACACATGTCCAACAACTAAAGTCAAGCTCCACAGACGTCTCAAGGGCAAACAGGATGCAACTCAATTTGGCGTAAAATCCTCAGATATCCCTATTGAAGGTTGTGTATTAAAGTGGAGTGGCCTTCAGGACCATGTAACCAAAAAAAACGCATCAATTCCACCTTAATCTCTGTTAAAAACCATGAACTTTCACCTCATAAGTGGTGGGAATGTGTGTGTATGTGTGTGTGTGTGTGTGTGTGTGTGTGTGTACCCAGGATATGGTGGCGGTGGACCATCGTGTGGTCCAGATATAGCAGTAGCCTGTTCGTATGATGGGAGACCATTTTCCACTTCATCTGTTGCAGGTACAGGATGCAGCGATATCTCCTCTAACCTCCTAATGATCACAGAGGCATTACTGCGTCTCGAACGAGTCCTGACCGGCCTGAAACAAACACACAGTAATAGAACATTATTTTCTTTCTTTCTTTAAGATATTTTGCCTTTATTTATAGGAGATGAAATGGTGGAGATAGAGAAAGAAGTGGGACCGGAAAGGACCCGAAGTTTGGTCATAGGAACTCGAGTCGCCGGAGCGCGACTGCGCATGTGAGTGCCGGCGCCTTAACCCACTATACCACGGCGCCGGCCATAGAACATTATTTCTAAAAGAAATACACACAGAGTACTTTTCCACACTGGTCTGACATTTACACTCATTCTTGTGACATCACACCTGTTTATTATTCTTTGCATAGATTTGTGTATTATACTTTTAAAGTTGCTTCTTAAAATAAGGGTTAAACATAGCTGGAAATATCGAAATCGACCTACACGTCACATATCACTATCGGACCACATGTAATAAACTGTGTCATAGACGTATATAAAGTGTGCTGCCTTCTAAAATCATAGTTTTTATGTAGCCGTAGAATCAACAAACGGTTGATTCTGCTGGAAAGGGACTGAGGTGTTGGGCTGCTGATCAGAAGGTTGCGAGTTTAATTCCCCAGGATCACCAAGCTACCACTGCTGGAAGCAAAGCCCCTAACCCGCAACTGTTCAGCTGTTTGAATGAGATAGATGCAAGTTGCTCTGGATAAGGACATTAGTCAAACGCCACGTTTATTGACTACAACCAGTTTGTCTTCAAATCAATTTAAATAACGTCCAAAATATGTAAAAGTTGAGCTTGTAGTAATTACTACTTTAGTATTATTCACTAACAGGGAAGCGAGCGATGTATTAAAATGTGGTACAACACATGGCAAACATTTACAAATATATATATTTGATAAACTTAAACATATACATACATTTTAATGGCTTTAATAAAAGATGTTTTTCTCTACATGTGGACAAGTACGGTGGCTGAGAGCTCAACGGGTAGACGAACACACCAACAACTAAGGAAAACATCGTTAGTTTGATAACACACATGCTACAAATCCTGACAATGTAAACGCAAATACGGAATCATGCTGAAAACAGCATAGACCACAACGTAGCCTAAATGTTTTAACGAGACCACCAAAAGTGCTGAACCTGCTTATTGTTCACGGATGGTGTTTTTGGTGAACTGAAAGATGTGTTTTTTTGTTTAACATCCATGATCCTTGTTTTTTATTTTGGATTTTACCAGCCGAAATAATCCGATGAATTACGCAATTGACTGTGAAATTATTAAACCTTAAAACTTTCTTTTGTGATCTGTGGTATTTGTAGCATGTTTCTGGATTTGGTTGTCATGTGAGGATTTGCAGCACATTGTTAAAATTGGTGGGTTTTTTGTTTTCTTCTATTATCGCATTTTCTTTTTGAGTTACAGTGCATTGACCTATCTCAGCCACCGTAGTTATAACCGTAACCGGCTTTGCAGTGTGTCCTTACTTATTTCTGCAAGTGTTCTGGCAGGTATACCAGATCACGAGCCCCACAATGACAATGGCCACTCCACCTGCGATGAGGCCCACCAACAGAGCAGTCACATCGATATTCTGCCCTGGATCCTGAGCTGCAATTAAAAAAAAAAGAACATAACAGTATATCCATGTAGAACATTAGCATTAAATTCGAGTCAGATCTAAAAGCAGATGTTTATTATAAACAAAAAAAAAACCACACAATACACAAAGCGACGTTAATTTTGCTTGTCATCTGTCAACCAACTGCCATTAAAACGGTCACATGACACCAAACGGCTTCTTCTTACTCCAAGATACAACTTTCACAAAACACTAGGGCTGTGTAAAATATCGATACAGCTAACTATCGCAATATTTTTTTTTTTACGACTGCCAATGTTAACCTTACGTATCGTTACATATTTAAATTACACTTTAAATTGATTTATATTTATGTTAAAATTCATTAATTGGCCGGCGCTGTAGCGACCCGGGTTTGATTCCGGCTCGGGTCTTTTTCAGTACCACCCTCACCCCTCACCCTTCCTCTTTCCGTCCCATCAAAGGCAAAAAAAAATGCCCCCCCGGTATGTGTTAAACGACTTCCTCCTCCGCTTCTGCAGTTGTCTCTTACACATACGGCCGTCGTCTCGGAAGTAAGTATGGCGGAAAAAATTATGAAACCTCCATCTTTGTATTTTTATCCATTTGTTTAACAAATAGAGGTTAATAAAGTTTATTACAATATTTGAATGAGATATTGTATCTCGACCCATGTACCCGTATACCTTCGCCCATACAAAGCACCCATGAACAAATCTCTAGTGGTTGATTGTAACCTTACAGCTGTAGTCAATGAAGCCGATGGAAAAATTCCTGGGTGTGCCACTTTTACCGAAAAGAATAAATCTTGACTCATAAGTCATTACAATTTCCCGAACTGAATAACTGCACCCGTATGCTTTTCGCTGCACTTTTATGCCGGGTTGGTTATCCGTTCGTTATTATTGATTTAAGCATCGTGAGTAGGTTCTTTATCCTGGAGAAAGTTGTGATAGATCCAGTATCTGCTCTGAGGGCAAATAGTGGAAATATACATTGGATGGGCCACCATGCACACACACACACACAGGAATAATTTGGATTAGCTGACCCAAACCCTTTTTTGGAAGGTGAGAGGGACCCAAAGAATACGAAAAGACACAACATGCATAACTCCATGCAGACAGGAATTTGTTCTGGAAACGTCCATAAGGTATTAATAGCTCAATATTTGCTGCATATTTCTGTATGTAACATTAATTCAGATAGGATTTTGAGAGTTTTGTAGCAAGTAACACAGACAATATAAAATTATGCAACAAGATATAAACAAGATGGCTCCAGCTTACCCTCCGTGTACTTTTTCCAAAACGCATCCTGTTGAGCACAAAGACGATTTAATGAAAATCTACGTAATCTTTCAAAGCATCCAATCTGTTTATTGAATAATTACATCTATCTATCTATCAATCTATCTATCTATACACACATATATACCCACCCATCTATCCATCTATCTACCCTTCGATCTATCTACCTCTCTCTCTCTCTTTTTTATTTATTTATACATATATACACACACACCTATCTATATCAACCTATTCATCTCTCTCTCTCTCTCTCTCTCTATCTATCTATCTATCTATTAAGATGACACAAACATGTTCACCTATTCAGCAGGTAAATAGGACAGCTATAGGTTAATTATGTAGGAGTGTTCCTGTAATGAGTCATTGTTCTTGTTCGGAGACTGAATGTGCTGCTGCAAAAAAAATAAAATAAAAATAATTACTCAACTGTGTCTGGAATATTTTCGAAGACCTCGCGGGCCTCCTCGTAGTTGCACACCTCTTCAATACACTCTCTCTCCAAATTCCCGGGGGTGAAGATTTCAAAGTCGAAACGGTTGTACAGCAGGTGGCGTCCTAAAAACGTATTGGCCTCCTGCTCTTCTGTAAACACTTTCAGAGCAAAAAATGGCTGACATTATACAGAGGCTATGACTCAAATATCTCAAAGCAACGATTTTAGATCCACACCTTAAACAAACAATTATGGTGTAGTTACGGTTAGTTATGTTGTGACCTATAAAATTAAATTAACGTTTCTGACTCCCTGCAGAAAGCTCAATATGGGTAAAAGTTTGCATATCTGCCTATTTTACCCCCACAGGTTAAAGTCACACAAAAAACAATGTTTCTGAGATCTTCTTTTTCATAAAAAATAGTCACATGATCAAGCTATCAATTTGGACGGACCTGTCGGAGTTGATAAAATCAATAAATTATTAGACAAACTTTTAAATTGAATTAAATTCATCAATACTAAATTACACCGTTGGATTAAATTTATAATTAATTCAGTCCTGGTGGAAACACCTACAGATTTCACCAGAAGTGGTAGCTCAGTTGTTGGACTGTTACCCGTATAATTGTGGGTTTGGTTCCATGTACAACCAAGTTATTACTGCCGGGCCCCTGAGCAAGGCCCTTAATCCCAAATTGCTCAGTTGTATAAATAAAATATATAATACATTTGGCGGATTTGCATAATCATTCAATCACACTTCATCCAGTATTCACAACGTTACAATAGCACAAAAATTCAGTTTAAAACACATCATTAAGATCCTGAATGTGCAGATTGTGTGTATTTTTTGAGACTTTTGAGGCATGCAAATACAATGCAAGTCCCTTATACTCTTTAGCCAATCAGATGCGATCTCACTATTCAACCACACCAATCCAATCCAATCCAATCACAACTCGTCAAAATCAATCTGACTTAATTAGAATGGAAATCAGTTTAGAAAGTCATAATAAATGATTATTTCACCATAAAATACATTCCAAATAAAGAAATGAAAGTAGATTTTCCTTTTGAAAGAAAGAAAAAAAAAAGGACGGAAAGAAAGAAAGAAGAAAAAAAAGGACGAAAGAAGGAGAAAGGAAAAAAAAGGACGGAAAGAAAGGGAAGAAAGGAAAGGAAAGGAAAAGAAAAAAGAGAAAAGAAGAGCGGAAAAGAAAAGAAGAAAGAAAGAAAAAGGACAAAGAAGAAAAAAGACAAGAAAGGAAAAAGGAAAGAACGAAAAGAAAGAAGAACGAAAGAAAGAAAGAAAAAGGAAAGAAAGGAAAGAAAAGAAAGGAAAGAAAGGAAAGAAAGAAAGAACGAAAGAACAAAAGAAAGAACGGAAAGAAAGGAAAGAACAAAGAAGAAAGAAGAAAGAAAGAAAGAAAGAAAGAAGAACGAAAGAAAAGGATCGGAAAGAACAAAGAAAAAAGAACAAGGAAAAAAAATGAACAAGAAAAAAAAAAAGAAAGAAAAGAACCGGAAAGAAACAAAAGAAAGAACTAAAAGAAAGAACGGAGAAGAACGGAAAAAAGAAGAAAATAAAATAAAGAAGCAAGAAACGGAAGAAAAAAAAAACGAAGAAAGAACGGAAAGAACAAAAGAAAGAACGGAAAGACACAAGAAAGAAACGAAAGAACAAAAGAAAGAACGGAAAGAACAAAATAAAGAAAAAGAACTAAATAAAGAACGAAAGAACAAAAGAAAGAACGGAAAAGAACAAAAGAAAGAACGAAAGAACTAAAGAAAGAACGGAAAGAAAGAACGAAAGAAAGGAAAGACTAAAGAAGGAAAAACCGAAAGAAAACGAAATAAGAAAAAAGAACGAAGAAAGAAGAAAGAAAGAAAGAAGAATGGAAGGAAGGAAAGTGGTAGCGGAGTGGTTTAAGTGTTGGACTACTACCAACTCGAAGACCTGGGTTCGTCGATTCCCAGGAAACTTCCAGAATAAAATAAATGCTCTACTGAAAAGGCAAATATTACAGTACAAATTGAAATATAATGAGTAAATGTAGTATTTTAGTTCAGGGGAAAAAATAAAACTAAATTAAACTAAAGTAAATAAATAAAATAAAAAAAGTTGTCCGTCTTTAGTACAGTGTGTATTAGAAACAGGTTTACGTTGCGTAAACACATTAAATGGCATCACAGTTTTCCAGTCATGTTTCACTTTTCAGTGTTATATTAAATGGATTAAAACACAAACACACACACACCACACACACACACACACACACACACACACACACACACACACACACCTGGTTTAGCTGTCCTTGTGGGAACTCTCCATCCGTGTAATGGTTTTTTATACTGTACAAACTGTATTTTCTAATCCCTAAACCCTAAACCCTAAACCCTAAAAAAATCCTAAACTAACCCTAAAACCCTAATCCCTAAACCCTCAAATCCCTAAACCCAAAAAAACCCTAAACCCCTTAACCCCTAATCCTTAAACCCTAATCCCTAAAACCCTAAGCCCTAAACCCTAAAACCCTAAATCCTAACCCTAATCCCCTAATCCCTAAACCCTAATCCCTAAACCCTAATCCCTAAACCCTAATCCCTAATACCTAATCCCTAATCCCTAAACCCTAATCCCTAATCCCTAAAAACCTAATCCCTAATCCCTAACCGGAAAAACTTCCTGCATTTTTACTTTCTCAAAAAATCTCATCCTGTCCTTGTGGACCTCAGTTTTTTCCCCATGAGTCCGTGTGTGATAAACTTGTGTGTACACACACACACCACACAAACACACACAACACACACAAACACACACAAACACACACAAACACACACAAACACACACATTCACACACACATTCACTCATTCAACTGAATGGCAGTTAGTTAGTATGTGTAATTGAATAAACTCACCTGCATGTTGGTCATCCAGCTGGTTGGAGTTTGCAGTATTTTTCTCACACGCACAAAGTTCACAAAAAGTGAAGCCAAACAGCATTAAAACAAATATCAGCATTTCTGTCCAGCTGTAAGAGAGAGAAAGAACCGGGTCACATGCTGGAACACACACACACACACACACACACACACACACACACACACACACACACCACGTCTCACAGTATCACAGTATAAACGCCTCAGTTTGGCCTTTCTGTCATCTGAGGCATTTCTGTTAGCATTGTGTCCAAATGAACTCGGGTTTTGTTTGTTACAGAAAAGCAAAAAAAAAAAAATCACACACACACACACACACAAACACACACACACACACTATGTGAAATGTTCCTAATGCGACACTATAATAGCGGTATGTTTTTATAAATATATATATATAAAATAACATTTTAAAAGTAGAACATATATTTATATAACATATAGGTTTTACTAACACACACACACACACACACACCACACACTATTTAAAGTTTCCCTGATCAGACACTACAATAGCTGTATGTTATATACATATATAACCTTCACCGCACCACCACACACACTATATATCTATATATATTATATATATATATATATATATATATATATATATATATATATATATATATATATATATACACATACTACATATACATACCACACGCACATTTTGAAAAGTAAAACATATTTAAATACATACTGTTATTTACACATAGGTGCACACACACAAACACACACGCGCGCACACACAAACACACTATGTGAAATGTTCCTAATCCGACACTACAATAGCTGCATGTTTTATAAATATATATAAAATAAAATTAGAAAAGTAGAACAATATAAATATATATATATAGGTTTTACTAACACACACGCACACACATAAGCACACGAACACAAACACACGCACAAACACACACTCACACAAACACAAGCACACACAAGCACACACACACACACACACACACAAGCACAAACACGCACATACACACAGGAGACAATGTAGCCGCGAGAAACTGTAAAATGCGCTCCGAATGTTTTCGGATGTTATTTAAAAAAAAGTAGTTTTGAGCTCGAAACCAATAATTATAACTAAAAATAAAAAAAAAAGTTGTACAATGTAACCGAAACCCACCGGATAAATCATCCAGTTCCGCTGTTCAAGTCTCAGTTTCCGCTTTCGGTCAATTCCTTGGACGAGTTTTGACGTTTTGCTTTGTCATTATTCAGAAAACAGACGCAAAAAAAGAGTCATCGCGTTTCAGGAAGTTTCGCTTTGGATCATCAAAACCTCCACCGCACCACCACCCACACCACCACCCGCACCACCACTTCCACCTGTTCTATGGCACTGCGCCAAAAACCGCAAGCAAACCCCCAACACTTGGTTCTGCACAGCACTGATTACTCCAGGACTAATAGGAACCACCGGATATGTGAGGGTTATTAAATAAAGTGCGCCGGTTGTCCGGGTTCCGGTTATTATAATGGAGCTTGAGTTGTGTGAGACGAGGAACCTGTGCAGACATGATTAATCGATCGACTCACCTGAGCAAAATCAGAGCAGAGCCGCAGAACGGAGAGAAGGAAATGCGCAGCTGTTCTTCTGTCGCCATGTGTACCAGAGTAAATCACACACACACACACACACACACACACACACACACACACACACACACACACACACACACACACCGGCGGGACGAAAGTGTGAACCGGTTCATTGTGTGTAGACTCTATATTAAGATGTCTCAGGTATATGTAAATGTTTAGAAATTGTCTGTCTGTCTGTCTGTCTGTCTGTCTCTTTTCCAAAACATATTTATTTATTTACACGGCTTTTTATGATATCTGACTTGCGTAAATAAAGTTGTGTAAAAAGTCTCTCTCTCGCTCTTTCTTTTTCTCTCTCGCTCTTTCTTTTTATCTCTCTCTCTCTCTCTCTCTTACTTTATTTCTCGCTCTCTGTCTGTCAGTCTCTCGCTCTTTCTTTCTCTTTCTCTCTCTCCATTTTCTAAAACATTAATTTATTTATTTAGTCACGGGTTTTTATGATATGTGACGTGTAAATAAAGTTGTGTAAAAAGTCAAAGTCTCTCTCTCTCAACCTCATTTATTGACATGTTTTAGTAATTATTATTTTTATTTTATTTATTGAGTCACAATGATTTTATGTATAAAGTGACTTGGTTAAATAAAGGACTGTGAAAAGTAAAAAAAAAAAAAGTCCGTCTCTCTTTCTTTCGTTCTTTCTCTTTCTTTGTCTAATCAGGTTTCGATTCCCAGCACCGACTGGGAATTACAGCTGGGCCCCTGATCAAGGCCCTTAACCCCCAACTGCTCAGATGATAAAGGAGATAAATGGATAAGGAAGCCTGTCGAATGCCATAGCTGTAAATGTAAATAGTGAGCAGACCTTAAATAAAAAAAACAACCACTAGAGGTCACTGTAGGGATTCGTGTCCTAAAGTAAAGCCATGTGTCAGTTTAAGTATTATGTGGGGTTTCAGTGCTCACATTTAAAAATTAATTTAAAATGATAAGAAAACAGGAATTTATTATTTAGAATTAAAATGGACTTTACTAAATAAACGAAAAGATTCAAACAATATGTGGATGCAATTATCTCCCCACATGTCGGTTCTAGAATTGAAAAAAAAAATCTCTTTTACCATATAGAATTTTGATCTAGGGCAGCACGGTGGCTTGGCAGTTAGCACTGTTGCCTCACAGCAAGGATTTACCGGGGTTCGATTCCCGGCCAGGGGTCTTTCTGTGTGGAGTTTGCATGTTCTCCTTACGTGGGTTTCCTCCGGCGTATGTGTGGCCCTGTGATGGACTGGCGACCTGTCCAGAGGCGGCTGGGACGGGCCCCGAATTGACCCGGAATTAGGGAATAAGCAGGTATAGAAAATGTATAAATGAATGAATTTTGAACTATGGATCATGGTTTGATTCCCAGCACCACTGCTGGGCCCCTGAGCAAGGCCCTTAACCCCTAATAGAGAAGAGATAAATGCAAGTGACTCTGGATGAGGGCGTCTGCCAAAACGCTGTAAATGTTTTGTTTTATTATGGCGATTTCTGGCTGTGTGCTTGTGTTTCTGAGCAATAACGCTATCAAAAAAATGTTGTTGACTCAGTAACCAGAAAAGTAAATCCTAAAAATAACAAGAATGAGTCATGCCGTATCCTGGTACGGATTATCTTCAGGATCCCATAGCAACGTGTAGCCCCACAGTTAAATCATTAAACATAAACGATCCCGAGGCAGAACAATCTTCAGTGATCTAATAGAGTTCAGGTTCTGCTAGAGACTTTTGCCAATTGGACAGCAATTAAGTGCATTATTTCACTCTTGTCCCTCAGGGTGTGTCTGGATGCTGTTAGAGGAACGCTGAACCGGTCTGATGAATGCTGATATGGCTGAAGTTTGTGCTTCAGGGTTCTTGACACAGTTAATGCTACAGGAGTTTAGCTGTCTGCCTCAGAATTTGGAAGCTGAAATGAAATAATAAATTTTAGTGATATTTTCAGATTATTAGACATTTTTTATCATTAGTTTTCCCACAAAAGGGACTAAAAGTATTTATTTATTCATAGTATTGGCTGCCCTACTATGAACCTTAGACCTACAATTAGTTAATTACAAACACTGTCTCAGTGACTGTATATCTTCGAATCATTGCAACATCTGTATAATTAGTGGGTTGTTGATTAGCAAATTAAGGTTTAAGCTTTATCACTGCTCCTGTTGGGCCACCGAAGGGCGGAGCCTCTCTGTTCACCAGGGGCGTAATATAGCAGGGATATGTAAAGAAACAGATTCCACTGTGCTGTACGTTTAATGTGAAAATTATATTTAATCGATTATAGACATGGGCTACGTCCAGGACTGATAACTATAATAATAATAATAATAAAGTTTTATTTATCATTAATAATAATACCAGTTTTATAACCGCCCTTAATCTTATCAATAAGGAAATGTTCATCATCAGGAAAAAATGCTACTTGAATAAAAAAAACAACTAAAGGTCATAATAAATTGCGCTGAAGAAATAAGATACAACTGCAACAGCACACCATCACAAGCTCAACCACTAAACCAGATATCAGGAGTGAAGAAAGGGAGAAGATGAACAGAGAACCACAGAGGGGGGAGATACTGGATGTGGTGTTCCATATCATTTACTAAAGTGCATTTTTATGACATGATTTGTCATGTTGCACAGTTCACACAGAGAGGTTTCCACAGAAAGACGGCAAAATGATGACTTATAGCTTTCAGAGAAAAAAAACATCAAATTCTTTAACAACAAACCGGTTTAAATAAAACACAAAGGAAAACAGACAAAAAAAAAAAAAGCCCAGTAGGAGACATTCGATCGTTACTGAGGATTGTAAGTATACAGCAGATCCTACACAACACTTTACAATACAAATACTATTACCTCATTTTAAATGCTAGCGTACAAACATTAAATAATTACACAACATCGAATGGTTTCGTTTTTATATTGTACGATTTTGTGCTAGTTCGACAGACTAGAGGTGTGTGAACATAAAACTTGTGTTCAGGAAGTGGTAGCGCGGTGATTAGTGATAAGTGTTGGAAGATCGGGGTTTGATTCCCACCACTACCAACACCATGTTGCCGCTGTTGGGCTGTTATGTGTTGGACTGCTAATTGAAAGTTCTGGTCCATGACATGCTTTCCGAACTAAATGAATTAGGATTACGGCTGTTTCGGTATGGAAGGTTACAATTTGTAAAAAAAAGCACCCTTAGCTAGCACGCTAGCACAGCGTTAGACAGACTGCTTTGACTGTATTTGTTAAAGGGACAATATGTAATTTTCCTCAAAAATATTTTTGTTCTGCTGGTTGAAAGTATCTTTACATCCTGATAGCAATCATTAAGTGGTTTGTAAGTCGGGGGGGGGGGGGGGGGAGATACAGTGCATTGGTTAAAGTGTTGGCCTGCTAATTGGAGGATCAGGGTTCGATTCCCAGCACCACCAAAATTGCCACTGTTTGGGACCCTTAAACCCTAATTGCTAAAACAGAAGCCATAAATGTCAATTTTCTTCTATATACTGTGTTGCAGTTGCTTACCGGTAGACACAATTACCTCACACCATCAGGGCTGAGGGTTCGAATCCCACCTGTACATTATCAAAAGTTTTTTTTGTGATAAATTGGCACCCTTTCCCACCACCTTGTAAAAAAAACACCCTTAGCTAGCACAGAGTTAGACAACTTTAAACAGACCGCTTTGACTGTATTTGTTAAACTGGTTTCTTAGTTGAAGGGACAATATGTAATTTTCTTCAAATTTTTTTTCGCTCTGCTGGTTGAAATTATCTTTACATCCTAACAGCAATCATTAAATTAAGTGGTTTTTCTTTTTATATTCTGTGGAATTCTATGTGGAACCAAGAAATCAATAAAATCCGTCTAATCAACTTGTTAGGTCCGAACATTATGATAGGGTTTCCTACCTGCCTGTCAATATATGTATGTGCAAAAACTTTCACACAGACAAGATACGTCATCAGCGTCTTCATATACTGTGGGAAAAAAAATCGAATCGATCAAAACAGCAGAAACGCAAATTAATCTTGGTGTTGTGTTTCTGCGCCCGAGTCGACTACAGGAGGCACAGGGTCTGAAAGATGATGTCATCGGACAGCTAGGAATATGTTATGATTAGATTTTGGTGTGTTCTGATAGTAATGCATAGTTTATGCAGTTTGTGTATCTTTATGAACTAGTTCAACTACAGCGGCAGAGTGTAATCGGGGACTATTTTTATGTTTGGTATTTTTAGTACTGTTACTAACTGCATTACGTTTTTCCACCAATAAAAGGCACGTGATGTAGTAAAGTTGTCTTTGTTCATCCAGTCTGTGTGTATTTATGCGTTCTGGAGGAGTGGCTTTGGATGGTGAGGGTGGATCGTGTGCTTTTAGTGCTATCTGGCTACCGTTAGCATTTCCCAAAATGTCCTATTGCGACTTCAGCATGGTCTTTATAAACGTTCAAGAAAAGGTTAGAAAGTTGATCTAATATAACAATTTTTACATCTAATTTATTGTTGTACAGCCGATAATATACAGGAAGAAAGGCAGGACTATTCCAGGGACCCCCGATGTGTCCCCCCCAGTCCCAGGCACTTCCTCAAATAAAGTCTTAGATCATTTCTAAACCCGATGTAGCTGGATTCCAAAATTTACCCATGGAGACGTTTTCTACAGTAAGTCCATCACATGTTGTTCCAAACTAGGCAACCATTAAACATTGTACTGCTCTGGTGAGCACTCGCTGTGCCTCCCTTCCTGAATGGAATTTGTCTAGCTGGAGGAATGCTTTCATGGACATTGTTTATAATATTTTTTGGGCTTTCTCCATGATGCAGTTCTCTTGAGTGAAAGTAAACAGGGAATGAAGCCAAGCTTCTCACTACTGATTCAACCCAGCGTATATGTGATCAAGTAGAAATGTGATGAAACTAAGTACACTAAGAAATGGGTGACGGAAAAGATGAATTATTATACACTCTCGGGAGATGTTTAGGGGAAGTATTTAAATATGTAAGACTAGACTAGACTAGAGATCACTTTTAGGGATATTTTTTCCCCCCAGATATTTAAGCCTTCTTTGTTTTAGCGGATAACTTTTGATAAATCGAATCCACCAATAAATGATGCCACCTTGTGGATGTACTGAGAATCGCCTGCAGGAACGTCATTAGAAAAAGACGAGTCAACAACGTTTACAGAATTTTTTAAGGAGAAATTTACCTGACTGAAGATATGATACACACGTTTTACCTACTGCTACTAAAGTAAGGCTCATCAGTTAATTCTCATACGGATCCTATCGATAACTCCTCAAGCTGCTATATGAGAACTTAAAGTGCTCACCTGACATGTCCCGTAGATCTGAATGAAATTTCTACATCATTCTTCTGAAGGCTCACTATTACTCTCCACTTTGTACTTGGCCAGAATAACAATCAAAGAAAAACGGTTCTGAATGTTGTCAAGTAAAGCTTATCTACCCTCTATCCCAAACAAACATTCCTTATCCTGAAGTCTGGGTCTCATCTCTCAGCATTAGCAATAATATCTGCCACTACCACGATCGCTTATCTTCAGCTGAAAACCTCAAGCAAAACACAGACACAAGTTAAAAAAAATGAAGGTTGAACAAAGTAAGCAATCTCTAATCATTATTTATTTTGTGTGTGTGCGTGTGTGTGTGTGTGTGTATAAAATCTGCTGAGCATTGTAAGGAGCGCTTCAGGCAGTAGGACTGAGTGCCTGCAGGCTGGATTTCACCGTGACTAGATTCTGCTTCCAGGAGCTCAGAGTGTCGTAAAGCTGCTGCCACTGCTGCTTTCCAAAAGTGCGATGGGTGCTGTGGCTAAAACACACACACACACACACACACACACACAAAAAAAGTAGACATCAGCATGTAGGAGTGGAAATAAAAACACCTTTTCATGCTCGGTGATAAATAAAACTCCTTTTCATGCTCGGTGATCCTTGTAATGGCAGGTGAGAGGGGAAGTAAAACACAGGGAAGGGGACAACCAACAATACCATGATTTTAATACACTTCACACGTGTGGGGCATAAAAGCACCTAGGAAGAAAGTTTGAAGAAATTGAGGGGATCTATATTTCCGTACACAAAGTCACACTTTATGGAATAAAGTGGGAAGTAGATCTTTTTCAAGTAGAAAAAAAAAAAAAAAAACCCATGAGACCAGAACAGAACTTTTGGTCTAGAAACCACAAAGAAAAACCAATAAAAATGCACATCATGCTGGGAAAAAACTCGCCTACGGTGAAGCATGGTGGTGGTAGCATCGTGTTTACAGATGAATTTATCTACTCGTTTCTTTCCTCTTGATAGAAAACCACCGAGACTGTTAGTCTCAAAAAAAAAATGCTTTAATTGTCTTTTGATCTCATATAACGTAACGTGAGGACCTGCAATAGCGCAGCTTAACCAGCGTGGCGCTGTAGAACGACTGCAATTATTAGCTTCCATTAGCGCAGTACAACAGAAGTAGACGAAAAACAACAAAACAAAAATGGCAGCGTGTAGAAAGCTGTAATTAAGAACATCTCTCATATCATGGCAGCTCTGCAGTAAATCAGCAGTGAAGTTCAGTCTACTGACAGTTATTTAAACAGAACCAAACCAGTAGTGCGTCTGCGCAAGTTTTACGAAACTAAACACCAAATATTCCATCGGACGCAAAGACTCGGATCCGTCATTGCGTCATGACTGCGCTCGCTTAATTCTTTTTTTTTTTTTTTTGTCGTGAAAAAACAGACGTAGCATATGTAGCTGTAGTAGCAGTATTAAATACTGTGATAATTTTCTGCTATATGATGCTAGCTGATGTTAATTAGTTTTATTATTAGTGAATGAAAAAATGATAAAGAAATAAAACACTATGAATAGTGGGAGAATATTTATAATTATTGAAATTTTTTTGCAAACTATATATTGTTTTTTCTTTCAATTCCCACGCTATTAGAGGCGATTCTGTATAAACTCATAATATATAATGTGCCAAATTTCAACAGGCTTAATATTCGCGGATGGTATTCCAAGCCATCGATTAATCTTAACATATAGATTTAAATACTTTTAATATCAAATATAATTATCACTACAAAGAAAACCAATTTCCTGGTCTGGTATTTGTGCACTGAAGTATGTACCACCCCTAGTGAACATATCTGCATTAAGATCTCAATCTTACCTTACGACAACCTTGCGCTGTGTCTGGTCGATTTTGCAGTAGACCATTTTGGTCCGAACGGCTAGCAAAACACAAAGAAACGTAACGCAAACCAAGATGAGGTTAAAAAATTGTGCAGCATATGTAAAACCTACTTTAGAATTCTAACTTATGATTATTGTTTCATTTATCAGAGCTCTGTGCCGTACCGTCAATCACGAAGGGTTCCACGTCATCTGTGCCAATCTGCAGCTCCTGCTGCATTGTGTCGAAGGAGAGCTCCTTTGTCTCCACCGCCATGCCCATAAAGGTTAGTAGCCTCATCTTTGCCATGTTCTGCTCGTGACACAGTCCTAAACACAAAAAACATTTTTACAACCCTAATTCCAAATCGAAATGCTGGGCAAAATCTAGGAAAACAAAATGCAATGTTTTGAAAACCTCATGACCAAAGGATCGACCGATATATTGTTTCACAGGGCCGATAACGGTTATTACACATCAAGTAGGCCGATAAGAGAGACATAAAAATGGACATTAAAAACAATCAAAATTCTGAAATACAAGGGCTTTAAGAAACTTTTTTTTAAAACTAAAAACGAACATTAAATAAACAACAACAATAATAATAATAATAACAACAACAAGTGCAGAGCGCGCCAAAAACATACTGTACCCAATAAAGTTTGTGTCTTTTTTCCTAGTAGTAATAAAAGTAAAATAAGTAATGTTTTATTACTTTATAGGAGTGCGGCTCAGGATTTCGGATGCTAACATTTAGCAGTCCCAATGCAGCAGCACCAGGCCGTGGTGCAGGAAGGAGAGCAGTTCGACATGTTCACTCGGGACTGATAGATGCTCTTTAGAGCCAAAAAGCACGTTTGAATTAATGTTATCGTAAAATTGGTTTTAAAAGTGACCGATACCAATAATCATTATACCTAATATCGGCGCTGATAAACAGGCCAGGCCGATAATCAGTCACCTTCTATCATTAACCCATCTTATAATCACAACAGAACATATTACAATGTGTAAACTGAGAGAATACAATGTCAAGGAAAAAAGGGGTCATTTTGAAATGTATGGCACATCATCAGAAAGTTGGCAAAACGGGTATAAAAAGAGCCTCTTAAATAGTCAGAGTCAAAAGTAAAGATGGCCAGAGAATTTCAGAATAATGTAACTTAAAGACACATAAAAAATGATCTACATTTCAGCTTCTCAACTTTTTTGCAATTGGATTTGTATTTTTTTTTAAATATATTTTACATATCATTATAATCAATATGGGAAAAAAAATGGGGGCTATATCACTCAGCGCTAGTTAAGGGTCTTGCTCAGGGGCCCAGCAGTGGCAGCTTTAGGCTCTCTGGCAGTCGTCTTCCCATTATGAATGCAGTAGATTCTCATTTGGAGGAGTTGTGACTGTATCTTAAATACACAAGGACAACGCCTCTGCTTGATCAAATCCATCCATTAACATTCGTCTGAATGGAACGTTTATTTACATTAATTAAGCTCGGACAGAACCAATGATCCGTTCCATTGGGTGAAGAGTCTTTGAGAAGTGCGTCTGAATTGTCTCATCCATTTTAGAGGCAGGGAGGATCCCAGCTTTAATGAACTCGCCTCTTGTCCGAGTGGTACATTCCAGCAACGCTGCTCAAATGCTTACACAACATCGACTTTTAACGCTCCAGTGAATGTGATGCTGCAATATAATTGCTATTTACTTATAATTAACCTTGAGCTCACTAAGCTTTATTACACTGTTTGACTATTCAGTTAAGTTTATGGGCTGTGAAAACAGGCAAGTGGTAGCTTAGTGGTCAATTTGGGTTTTCTTCCCAGTCCCACCAAGCTGCCACTGCCAGGCCGCTTAACAAAGCCCTTAACCCTCAATAATGCCAGAAATGTATATGAGACTCATGTCCTCAAGATTTCAGCTTTCAGTGCCTTGGTGGACCAGCTATTAAATGTAATCATTGTGATAGGTGATACTTATAATCACCAAGTTGGCATTAGTTTACTAACTAAACGCATTTACACTGCACATACCAACTGACCCAATTCAGATTTTTTCCTCCAACATGGATTTGACCCATGATGGTCTAAACAGTAAAAAAACAAAAACAAAAACAAAACCCAAAAACAAAACATGGATTTCGATATTTTTAGATTGGATTCAGGCCTCATTCAGATGTAGAAATAGATTAGATATGAATCAAATTCCTGCAGTAGCGTCTGTGCGAGTCACAGTTTTTTATCTATCTATCTATCTATCTAAATATCTAATATATATATATATCTATATATATCTATATATATATATCTATATATATCTATATCTATATCTATCTATATCTATATCTCTATATCTATATATACACATATATATATATATATATATATCTATATAGATATATATCTATATAGATATATACACATATCTATATATCTATATATCTATATATCTATATCTATATATCTATCTATATCTACTATATATATCTATAGATATATATATATATATATCTATATCTATATCTATATATCTATATATATCTATCTATATATATATATATATCTTATATATATATATATATCTATATAGATATATATCATATATATATATATCTATATATATATCTATATATATATATATATATATATATATATATCTATATCTATATCTATATATATATATATATATATCTATATATATAGATCTATATATATATATCTATATCTATATCTATATCTATATCTATATCTATATATATATATCTATCTATCTATCTATATATATATATATAGATATATATATATCTATATCTATATATATATCTATATATCTATATATATATATATATATCTATATATATATCTATATCTATATCTATATATATATATATATATATATATATATATATATGAGAGAGAAACAAAAAAAAACCAAAAAACAAAACAAAATCGGATATAGTCACAAAAAAGAAATTGGGCATCAAGACCTGCAGTCTGACGGCAGCCTAAAACTGTTCGCCACAATTTGTGCCACGGAACGTGTGCTAGCCTCGCACAGTAACTGATTTAATGTTAATTAAACGCTAATACAACGCTTGTTAAAGCCAACTGATTAAAGCAAATGATTTGTTTGAAACATTTCACAATCGCGTTACATTTTATTAATGAATTCATGAAATACTAACCGAGAGAGTCGATGAAGTCTTTATTGCTTTGGTAAAACTTGACGTAGGCTGCTAGTTTCGCACTTACGAAGATGGTCAGCAGCTAAGGGGGGAAAAAAAAAAAGAGGACGAGGCAACATTAGTATGCTGTCTGCTTCCTCTTACCACTTTAATTTCAGGGATCTGAACTAATAAATACACACTTGGTCACACAAATCCAACTGTTTATCGTGAATTTCTCAGCTCGGCCCTAGTTGAGACTTTTTTTTTTTTTTCAATTGGACAAGATAACTTGTGATTTTCTCTAAACCTACAGTACAGTCACCGTCTTTACTCACGTCGTGAATCAGCTCTCCCTCCAGAAAGCGTACAGGTTTCAGAGCCAGGAGATGATCGAACAGAAACGTGTTTGGGTCTTTCAGAGCACGGACGATGCATCTGTAAGACGGAGACAGAAGTATGCGGTGTGTAGATCTGACACTGAAAAGGAAACAGACCTCCCCAAAAAAAAAAAAACAAGAAACCAACAAAACATAAAACACCCCCTACCTGTGGGCATCTACCCGGGCTTGGGAGGCGTTGTCTTCTGTGTAACTGCCCAGCAGCTCTACCATCACTTTCGCTGCAGACTCACTGTATGTCCACAAACATTAGCGTAAAAAAACAACATAAACCGAGAGAAACTTTCAAATAAGTCTTCTTTTCTGTAAATAGCTGTGTGTGTACCTCTTCTTACAGTCGACCAGCGCCTCATAGACCAGCCTCAGCAGTGTGTGCTTCTTCTCGGTGGTCAGGTTCCAGTCAACAATCCACTTGCGCACCTATGGCAAAAAAAAAAAGAAAAAAAAAAGAAAGACTTGAGGGATGAAGCTGATGTGAGGTAGGATTCTACCCCCTCCTCCCCCAACCGCTTTAACCTTTCTGTTCCCCCGGTCGTACCTGATCCAGTTCAGTTGGGATGAAGGCGATGGCGTTGCAGGCGGCTGCTACTTTAATAAGGCTGCAGTAAACTGTGTATCGCACCGGTGTGTTCTCATCCATACCGTGGAACAAGTTACTCAGGCTGGAACGATCAACACAAAACATCCATTATTGACAAGAACAAAGCGAAGCTAAATGACGGGTCCAGCAACACCGACGCCAGTAAAGTTTTTAAATAACCAGGTCACTTTGCAGGATCGCAAATTATGTAATTATTAATTACATCATTATTATTAAGACATTTTATTATTATAACATTTACTGACAAGATGTTAAATGGTCCTTAACTGTTACCCTAACCACTGCGCCACCTCTCCCCTGTTTTCTACAACCAGGAGTGTCACATCCATATACAATCCATGAATACAGAAGATCCCATGATGTTTAATTGTTGAATATTCGATTAGTTGAATAATCAATAGTTCGCATGATAACCTTCTAATCGACGGACTGTTATGTTAACAAGTGCAGCCATTCGGTTATGTTTATTATCTTAACATGTTTCAGCGTGTTAGTCATGATATGTCTTCAGTTAAGAATATTAAGTCTCTCTTCGTCTCCCTGTTTATGGGTGTGTAGCCTAGATATGCACGCACTCACGTAGGGGAGGGGTGCGATTTCCGAATAATATCTGAATTACTCCCAGTGACCGTCAAACATTCTTTTTGCTTGTTATGATAAAATCTCTCCCAGCACTACATTATGTGGGAAACTGAATAGGCAAAGATTTTTATGGTCTTCGAGAAAAGATGAAAAGGTGGCCGAGTGGAAAGACGAATGAAGAAATGAATAAGAAGAAATGATTGGATGAGCGCAAGAGAGATTAAAGTGGGGGGGGGGCAAGGCATGTGATAGGAGTAGCCTTGTAATAAAATGAGTGAGGGGGTCATTGCATAACGTAGCGGGTTAATAAATGCATGAACAGAATGATTAGCAAAAAGGTAAATAGGAACGTGAAAAGATGAGTGATTGGGTGAGGAAGAGACGACGGATAAACAAGAAAGTAAAAGAATGAAGAGAAGAACAAGCCAGAGCATAAGGTTCAAGAATTGGTGAACAGATGAGTGAATAAAAGTGTAATGGAAGGGACAAACAAATAAACGGATAGAGTGATGGACTAGATAACTAAAGAAAGAAAGAATATATTGTATACGTACAGCTGCATTCTGAGTGTGGGCCGTTCCCCCTCACGGAACTTCACCAGTTTCTCACACAGACTCTCGATGAGCGCTTCCTGTTTCTCCGTCTCCAGAATCAGCAGCAAAGACACGATGCTGTTCATCACACTCTCCACATCTACACACACACACACACACACACACACAAAAAAAAAAAAAAAAATTCAACCAGCTTTCCAAAGAAGTTTTCTTGCTTCCCTGAAACTCATTAATGCTACATGTAGAGCACGGACATGGCGGCTTACCTTTGTCTTCATCCTTCAGACAGACATCACAGGCCTCGATAATCTGAGCCAGATCGACATGAAGGCCTCCTTCCGAGTTCTCCTCAGAAATTTCAGCTCCTTTAGATTTCATGTAGGCCCGCAGCTCGGAGGCCTGTGGCAAACAACAACAACAAAAAACGTTTGAATGAAACTTTGCATACAAGATCAAGTCACCTTTACTTCTAAAGCACTTTTAACAGTCGAGATTGTTTCTGGTTCCCTTTTTAGGGGTCGCCACAGCGAATCATCCGTCTCCCCCTAACCCTATTCTCTACATCCTCTTCACTCACACACACTAACTTCATGTCCTCGTTTATCTCATCCATATATATACCTCCTCTTTGGTCTTCCTCTTTACCTTCTGCCTGGTAGCTTCATTTCTAACATCCTGCTACCGATATATTCACTGTCCCTCCTCTGTACATGTCCAAACCACCTCAATCTGGACTCCCTGACTTTCAAAACATCCAACATGAGCCGTCCCCCTGATGAACTCGTTCCTAAGCCTGTCCAACCTCGTCCCTCCCAAAGAAAACCTCAACATCTTCAGCTCTGCTACTTCCAGCTCTGCCACCTGTTTTCTTCTCCGCCATCAGCGCCACCACTGTCTCTAAACCATACATCATAGCTGTCTCACCACTGTCTCTAAACCATACATCATAGCTGGTCTCACCACTGTCTCTAAACCATACATCATAGCTGTCTCACCACTGTCTCTAAACCATACATCATAGCTGGTCTCACCACTGTCTCTAAACCATGTCTCTAAACCATACATCATAGCTGTCTCACCACTGTCTCTAAACCACACATCATAGCTGGTCTTCTGTATTTATTTTTAATATAAAGTGAAGTATATATAATTATACAATACACTATTGGGGTTTAAATTACACAACACTGACAAAATAAATACAAATAAACACTAAATATTTAGTGTTTACACAGGAATTATTAACGTTAAACAAAAACGTTTAAAACCACACGGTATTTCAAACTAATATAAGGCATTTGTTAAAATAAAGGTTAAACAGATAATATATTAAAGTCATTGCTAAAGAGTGAAGCTAACTGGCTAATAAAACAACTAGCAGGATGCTGGGCTTATAACCGATATCCAGCACAGGAACCTTCCCGAATCCAGTCACACAGGATAAATAGTGCACTAGGTAGTGCGTAGAAACCATTACGTCACTCGTACAAGTGCAGAACAGAGTCAGCGATTTGGGACTGAACCATTGCTAAACACTGGAGCTTGACAATAGCTAGCTGCTAATGATAACACCAAATAATATTAAGCTATAAACCATCCAAAATAATAAGACAAACGCGTGTTTATGATATTAAATAGTATTAGTGATACCTGGTCCTCTTCAGTAATATCGATAAAAGCTGGAACACTCATGTTTGTGATACGCGGCTAAAATCCACACGTTCACTGCGAGGCTCCAACGACCGGAAAAGAACTTAGCACAATGCCGGTGTCTCACAAGTACTTCCGGGGCACTGTTTTAAAGCAACATGAGAGTATTAGGCTCACCTTATAGTATTATAAGCAAACCCCATATATAATCTCATAAATTGTGACGTGACAATTGCATTCAGTATTAATAACGTTTCTTTTTTTTTTTTAATTATTTTCCTTAAATTCCTTTAATTTTACTATACATAATAAAAGGAGGAGCGAAACACTCCTTTATGGTAAACTAGGCCTTTTTTTCTGTTAACATTTGGGTGATTGTTATAATTAATTTAGGATAGTATGCATATTTATTGCAAAAGTTAGTGCGTCCCTGTGATGGACTGGTGGCCTGTCCAGGGTGTCCCCCTCCTGCCTTTCGCCCTTTCAGAGACGGCTGGGATAAACTCCGGCAGATCCATGTGATCCTGAATTAGGGAATAAGCGGGTATAGAAAATGAATGAATGAATATTATTATATAATATTTTTTTTATATTCTGTTCAATTTTATTGTCCGGCTTTTATAATTCGATTAAACACGTTTTATTTTCTCCCCAAATTTAATTGAACGTTCAATTAACGCCGTCAAATTTCATTGAACACATAACATTTATAAACACTGAACATTTCGTTTTTCTTCACACCTCCTGTATTTTTTATTACTGTCTGTTTGTTCGCTTTTGCCGTCTTTTACTCTGCAATAACTTAAATAAAGCAGGATTAATTAGTAGAAATATATTTTAAAAATCCTGTGTGGATGGTTGGAATGTTAAATAATTATAATAATCATAGATTTATAAACATTACAGTAGTAGTTTTGTACAAGGTTGTAGTGGATCCAGAGCTTTCTTTTCCCTTGGAATGTCACCGTCTCTCTGTAACTGGGAGCTCAACGTCCTAACAAACAGACCCCAGTCAGTCAGGAAAGGGTACCAAACATCTGGTATAAGAGCTGTGAGTACAGGGACTCCCTGAGGCTGTGTCCTGAGCCCACTGCTGTATATCCTCCTCACACATGACTGTGTAGCCTCCCAGACTAACACCATCATAAAGTTTGCATTGTACTGTTTAAACTGGTGTTTTTACCGTGACAATAAATTTAACCATAGGGAAACTTAGACTTAGCTACCAATCTACCAGCATGTGTTCGAGAAATGTGGGCAAAGGAATGTCAAGTAACTAAAGAAAATAATTAATCACATTTAGAGCTTAAAACAGAAGGTCTGGACTCGACGGCGGATTCGATTGGCCAACAGGGAATCTGCCTGACGTTCAACGCAACCAATCACAGATTGTTTTTATTCAGCAACATGTTTAATTAATAAGTCTTGGATTTCCTAAAAATCTGGTAGAATTCAACCAATCAGAGTAACGTTCAAAATCCTGAAAGCATTTTACAGATTGCGTGCCATATGTATCAGCTGTCCGGTCAGTGGTACCCTTTAGACAGTGATGCAAGAGTTGAGAGGAAGTGGCAGCCTGTGGTGCTAGAAATTAAACCTACGATTTAATCACTTTTAATACATCAAACTTTAATTGAGCTACCACTTCCCTCACCGCGCTGAAGTGGTGCAAATGCATTATGTTAAGCAGTGTGAAAAACGGACAATTTCTACACCGTGATGTGACATCAGACTATCATCAGCTGACAGCTAGTTTTTGTTTGGCGATTTGTCGAGAGTAACCAGCAGGAGCATGTATAACAAACCTTGGCCTTATTTAGTTAATTACTTAAAAAGTATTAATTATAAAAAAAAGTGCAAAAACCCTAACTAACTAAAAGTAAACCCAGTTTCAGTGGCTGGGGTAATAATGTTTGGTTTAATGTTGCAGTAAAACAGTTATATTTCTTACATGAAGCATGCAAGCCAGGTTTACTACATCATTCTCCCAGCAAGGTTGTGCCTGGTACCAAATAGACCTACGTCTTAAAATAAAAAAATAAAAAAATCATAATCCAAAATGATTTAGGATTTTACAGATCTTTAACCGAATGATTTTGTTTTGTATCTTAGCAAAGAGTTTATCATGAAACACATAAAGATGCTCAGGACGCTAATTTACATTTACATAACTGTTTATTTTTCTCAGCTGGAGTCAACATCAGCTCCAGACATTAACCCTTTATCCTCTAAACCACCTCACCCACCCATCCAATCCAATCCAATCTCCTGTCTTCATCTATCAGTCAGGTCAGTGACCTCATCACTAAGCGCCTCACTTCAGTGAGCTCCTCATGTCCAGGATGGTTGGATACTAAACCAACACTTCATGCTGTAACGATTGGCTGTGTGAGTCTTAATGTGTAATTAGCTTCATGCATGGGTTAGAACGGCTTCTTGTCTAAATAAATACACGTAAATATCCCTACTCAGGGTTCAAACGAAAGATTGGACACCTTATGGGCAGACTTATTTTGACACTTGGTGTATTGTACGTTTTAGGTTACCGTTTTTTTTAAAGAGAAAACACACCTTCCATTGCTTCACAACTTATCAGTGCAGGAAAATGACATCATTTTCTATATTTTACATATATGGGCGATAATTCCACCAATTTAAAGGCAAAGTAAAGGACTTAAAGATTTATGGACACAATTTTGTAAGAAAAATTTACAACAATTTAATGTTGTAAAATTAAAAAAAAAAATTACTCTTGATGACCTTCATTGATAAAACCAAATTATATTGCCAAAAGAAAAGTGAAAAAAAACCCTTACATATACAATAATACTTAATAATAATTTGGACACAGACCATAACAATGTAATCCTTTCTGTAAAAAGTGTTATATATAGCTGCAAATCATAATTTCTGGCTATATATAACACTTTTTACATAAAGGATTATATTGTTATGGTCTGTAACATCTGGAACATCCATAAAACTGATTAAAAATCAAACCCCTCAAAAAAAAAGCAAAAAAAAAATGATAGCTTTGGACACCAAATGCACTTAATCATATCATCACCTATAAATAGATTTTTTTTAGAGTTTTATTTTAAAAGAATGTACGCATTTAATAATGTGAATTTGTTAAATAACAGCTTAGATTAGACATATAAACATCTGAAAATATAAACGTTTATGACATAAACATTATATGTCAGTAAAAAATTATTCAAGCTTTGCTATTTTTGGGTTGCTTTGTACACCAATTTGTTGTTATGCAATTCTTGAATGCTCACAAGATGACGTCATACATCAGTGGATTAAATATAACAAAACGATATCTGATAATAGGAGGAATAAATATCGAAACCAATTAATCGGCCAACCTCAGTACATAGTATAGGCTATAATAGTCTTAAGTTTTGGTGAATGATTTTTTTCTTTATTAGTAACCACAACTGTGCAGTACAACGGAAACATCCACTGAAGTATACAGTCTGGGGATTCAACTAAATGTATGAGAGGCATAGTCACACAAAAGGGGTGTGAAATTTACTGTAAAACTTGTGTGTGTTACGACTTTCCTGGAAGGTTATCCAGTCTTCCTAATAATACACAGCCAACAAACTCTTGCATCATAGAGTGACACATTGGTTTTGCCCCAAACTTCTCTTTTCATGCATAGTTACAAAAGTCAATGTTTATCTAATTTAACTGCAGATGAAACTGAGGAAAAAGAATAAAGTTTTTATTATAGAGTTTAACAACTTTTAAATAGTTTTAAAATGTTCACGGTTTTGTATTTTATAAAAGATTCTAATGTCTTTTTACATTTATGTGTAATTAAATCCTAAAGGAAAATGATAGAACAGACCCTGAATTGCAGAAGTGACTAGTTTAGAATTAAAATGAAAATTAAAATGAGAATAATTATGGTATTATTGTTATTCTTCTTATTATCATTATTATCACAGTAAAATGCTTTGTAATAAGCTTTGTGTTTCCTTGGTGTCCGTAAAATGTCTGAAAACATTTAAAAAATAAAAGATAAATGTATTTTTTTTTATGTTGCAGGAATTAACGTACTTAAAGAAAACAATATTTATTAATTAATCCTTAATAAATGTTTTATTCTGGTCTGCGTCTCAAAGCCAAATCTGGTAAAAACGATGGGAACAAGGTAGAAAAATTTACCCCAGCACATACACACACACACACACAAACACACACACACAGATTTGTACATTTTAAAAAGGAAACTTAAAGAATCCCATAGGAATATGGTTAGAACATCCAAGATCAGGACAGATCCTGGCAACACGTACTTGTGCGCTGGAAACAGTGAGGCTGCAAACATTTTTTTGTTTTCTGGAAATGTCCCATCGTATACGTTAAACTCGGATATCTTTCTCTTGAATCTTTCGATGTGGAACCTCCCATACGTGTCTAAAAGTTGAGTAATCAGGCAGTCTATACCTACAACTGTGCATGTGTTTCTCTGGGAAAGAATGAAAAAAGGATTCTTTTAAAAAGGTCGTGTTGAAAAAGTGTTGGTTCTTTTATTAGTATCTTCATTGGTACCTGTTGAATTTAAATGTGTTCATATTTGGTTCATATTGGGTTAAAAATCACCCCAAGACTCGTTTATACGTTCTTATTTACAGACGTAAAGAAAATCTGCTCTGCCTCCTAAATCTCATATCTGTATTTAAATTCATTCACACGTTCCGTATAATGAATTTGTATAGGCTGCATCGCTAACACATATTTAGATAGTAAAAGTAAAAGTATTCCTACTAAAGCCGTAATTTACTTGAGAACCAGTAGAAGCACTGACAAATAATGACTCAATTAAGATTAAATAAATATTTTTATAAAAAAAAAATGACCTAACTTATTGGATTACAAAGTACTTTAGTGTGTGAAATGTGAAGTGTGTGAAATTTAAACCATTCTGGTGCAAGATGTTGATCTTAAATCAAGACTTATAGTGTGGAAAATTCTAAATTGATTTGTCTTCTGACTTATAATATGATACACAATTATTAAAATAACCTAATAAACAATCGGTAAATGCCGGAAAAGAATGTTCAATTTTATTACTACTTATTGTAATTGTGTAAAGTTTCTGATAGAAGTGTTCTGTTGGATGCTAATTGTTGTTCCTGATATCTAGCTGCAACAGAAAATTAAATAAATTTGATATCTAATGATTTTTTTGACAAATTTTAATTAAAACATTAATAAGAATCGATAAGAATCGGAATGAAAAACCAGAAACAGAGGCACTATGATTGAAACGATACCCAACCCTACTCGAGTGTCACATAGTACAAAAAAAGAACTGAACTAGTAAATGTTTTAAACAAAATTTTAGAGTTTATTTTATTTTATTTTATTTTAGAAAAGCAATATAAACCCCTAACAAATGGTTTATACCTTAAATGCAAATAAATTCTACTTTTTCTACAAAACAAACATAGCGAAGTTGAATAATTTATTTTTAAACAACTCAAGTAAAAGTACCACAATGTAATTACTACATTAAAAGTAGTAAAATGAGGGAAAAGATCTACTTAGGTACTGCAATGAAAAGAATTGTAATACGTTACTTTCAGCCACTGACTGTAATTACAGTCTGTAAATCTAAAACACGATAGGACCTAAAACAAATTCCTGAGGAACACCTTGATACCTGAAACACTGACATCTGTTTTATTTGTTAAATTCTGAATAATGTACATGGAATAATTTAGTGGCTAAAATGTTTGGGAAGATGAGGATGATTTAATACCGCAAACACTATTTGGTGAGCAATCTGAAAATATTCTACTGTAACTCCTCTCACATTAATTACTGCACCCACTCAGTGGACTGAATCATGGACGCAAGCCATCTATTTCTACATGGAAAAACCCCCCACAAAAGATACAATACCACTTTTAGTGTGGCTCTGGCTGACTTTGGTAGAGGTTTTTGAGTTAAAACAGTGAACAGTGAGTGCTGGAAGGTTTTTTAGCCCCTGTCAAAAAACATAAAAAGTTCTCAAGTGTGTCAGAGGAAAAGTGCTCATGATTTGTGACTGTTATTTGAGTCCTTACGTGCCATTATCTCTGGGGGGATTTACTATCTTTTTTGCCAGATGTCTCCTGCGTATTTTCAGCCACTTTCAAAAAAAAAAAATTACACTACATGGCAACGAAAACACTGTCATGAACTCAGAAACACACTTGGAAAGTAGACATCCAATTATTAAGTACCTGTACCGTTTTACATAAGCGTCTTCTTATCTGTCATTATTTAACACATAAAAGAGGGATCGACTCATAATAATTCCCACGGTTTTAATATAATAAAATGGGTGTGATAGTCATTCAAATATTTGTGTCCATATAGTGTATCCCATTAGATCAGGTCATATGTTTATATTTTGTTTAGATATTGTAATCCTAACAAAATAGATCTTGGACTGCTAATCAGTGGAAGCAAATGTCCGACTGCTAATTAGTGTTGGACTGCTAATCAGGGGAAGTGATAGCGCAGTGGTTAAGTTGACATATCATCATGGATGGCAGCTTATGAAACGTAACACCAAGTCAAACTACTCTTCATCCCAGGTGATTTATATCCCCAGACCAGGACCATGTGATATGGACAACTTGCATGGGATGTAAATGTAAATTTCTCTACTTTGTGAAACCCTACTGATTTAGGACACAGCTATAGGCAGCCATTACATCATTTCACAGTAAAATGTGTGATAATAAAAATGAAAGAACGAGAAGTCAGTTTTTGTCTAAACACAAGCCGAGACCTCTGCAAAATATCAAACAATATAAGTATATTTTTTGCCCTCTGATTGTAGACCTGTGGCCTGACCTTACTATCTTGTGTGTGTGTGTGTGTGTGTGACTGTAAATGAAATTGTTGAAGTTATGGAATTCATACCCATATTTTTTTTTAATTACAAAAGATGTAGATCTATTGACCCCTAGAACACCTCCAATTTTTGGAAAAAATAGACTTACACAAAACATCTTTTCTTTTTGACACAAATCAAGTTTAGGTCGTAATTCATCTGTAATATTCAAGTAATATTTTGAGTAGAGAAATTGGAACAAAAAAATCTGTGGAACTAGTAGATAAATACATGGATGAATAAGTAGATTGATATATAAATGTAAAGATAGACAGACAGATAGATAGATAGATAGAGAGACAAACGGACGGACAAATAGATACATAGACAGACAGACAGACAGACAGACAGACAGATAAACAGATAGATAGATAGATAGATAGATAGATAGATAGATAGATAGATAGACCAACAGACAGACAGACAGACAGACAGACAGTTTAACTAGGTTTAAGGTTTAAATCGGCTACTTTTACTTTCATTTGTATATAATTGCCTTTTTTTTTTTTGCTGACAGATCCCTTTTGTCCAGTTTATTGCATTTCCTGCTAGAGAGTCTTGGGAGTCATTATTTTAGTGTCATGCTATTTGATTTCAATATTTATCGTCTTTATTTTACGATAAATATTTATCTATATTTATCTAAATATTCTATTTATCTATAGTTAAGTATAGGCTATAGATATATTAGTCTAGTATAGGCAAACCTGTATGACAATTTTCTACAAAATGAGATTTTGTAACTGGTAGATAACTCGAAATGATGAAACACTGGATTTGGAAATCGAATGTAAATTGGTGTCAGTCAGCAACCTAAAAAGTTGTGCAGTAACTCACAGCTTTTCTGAAGTAAAAGCCAGACGATGCAAGAAGTGAGGACTCTCTGACACCACCATCCCCCTCTTCTTCAGCCTATGGGAAGTTAAGCTCCAGGTCAATAGCACTCATGCCCTGTTTCAATAGAATCACTGAGATTTCCAGATTTAATCCTCATAAATCATTTTTATAGACCTAATAATATTTTAATTATTATAAAAATTAATCTTTTGAGTTATATAGTGATTATTGCAGCAGATATTAATATTACATCGTCTGGTTTAACGTTTAACTTGTATATTACTGTAATAAATATTTATTGTGACTATTTGATGGCACTTTTAGTCTCTCCACCGTGCAGTCGGTTTCTCAGCGTTGTTCCTCTGGGTGTGGCTGATTAAAATACATGTTTGTGGTTATATCCACATATTTCTCAGGCTCAGCTGGTGAAGATGAGTTTAGCTATAACTGCTGCAGAGAATTCCAGTTTCACAGATGGGATGTTTCACAGTAATCTTGTCTCTGTGAGTGTGAACATTGTGGCTTGGGGTGTACTTGGAGCATTTTTCTCCTTTTTCCAGTGCCAGAGAGACACTTTTAATGGATTTTTTCCCATGAGGACTGCGCTGACACATGGCACCTGGAGAAGAAGGCAGAAGTTGTAATTTCTGGTTTTTATAAATGAGAAAACGATTATTAGGATGTAATTTTATATAACAGTATGGTTCTTTTTGATATATAATGAATTTTATATATCAGTGGTTCGGTATTAAAACTGTAATCTTTGTGTTTATGTTATATTAATCTAATAAATTTGATTAAATAATAAAATATTTTTATTTATTTATGTTTAATACTATTATTATTACTATTATTATTACTAAATATCAGTAATTTGGCCCAAAATAAAATAAAGCTCTTTTGACAGCTGATAAGCTGATAATATATATATATATATATATATATATATATATATATATATATATATATATATATATATATATATATATATATATATATATATATATATAGTAATTAATAATAATGTTTAGGTTCAATCTCAAATTCCTTAAATGCAAAAAAATAAAACAAAAACCCAGATGGTCTTCAAAGGAAACAGGAAGTAAAAAAGAGGAAACTGAAAAAAAAATGATACAGCTATTATAGTAGATTTTCTATATAATTTATTTAGATTTAATATAAATCCAATTTTCTCTTTTTCCCCCACTGTTTTTGTTTTAGCTATAATGTTGCTATATCTTTAGGCAAGATCATATGTTTGGTCTGTCTGGGCTTCAAACGTTCTTATCTTAAATAGTAACCCTATTATAACCTATTAGCTGTCATACAGGACTCACAATCCTATATCTATTTTATAAGTTAGTAATAAGCACCACCACCACCACCTCCCACCACCGACACATCAATCATGACATTAGTCAGGTCACAGAAAGTACTGTCGAGAGGAATGACTAAAGTTAATGAAGTGCTCATCATTTCTCTTTTAACTCCTCCTCCTCCAGGGTTGTTTTACATCTGACTAACAGGGACAAGCTCCACACACTGTTAGAAAAGATCGGGGTGACTCCTATACTCAGCTCCACACACTGTTAGAAAAGATCGGGGTGACTCCTATACTCATTCCCTGGGCTTCCTCGAACCCTTTTCCATCAGATCTAGAAAAACCAACACTTACAATGCTTACAAGGAGTTTGATCTATAGTGCATCTCGGTGGACATAGGCAGAGCTTTAAACTTGTTTATTGTAAGGTTGTCAAAGAAGAAACATTTTCTACCAAGATTTCTGACAGGGTATCGAGCACAATTACCGCCAGTTCGACTTGCTCCTAAATCAGTTGTTTTAAATTCCGAGCAACTGGTGTGGGCTGATGGGATCGGACGTGCGAGATCTGACTCCCCTCATGCCCGCCGTACCCACTCTACCACCTCTCCCAGAGCACACCAGTGGAGCTCCTGTATGGGGTCCGATCGTCGACTTCCATCCTGGCTCGCCGTACGGAGCCCTGCCCTCACACTCGTTCATCAAACAGGAGCCTGGCTGGGGGTTGGTGGAGGCCCATGATGACCCTCACTGCACCCTCGGTGCCTTTACTGTGCACTTTTCAGGGCAGTTGACCGGAGGCTGCAGGTATGGCGCATTTACTGAGCCGACATCTGGACAGAACAGGGGGTTCAGCTCTCAGTATCTGAGTGGCTGTGCTGACAATCCTCCAAGTCACAGTAAGTGAGCTTCATTTGTCCACCAAAAAATGTGTATGTTTGTATGTTTTGTAAGCTGTGATTTAGTATTTACCCTTAAATGCCAAGACAGTTGTAAAAAAACCCTAAAAACTTTTGTCTGAAAACACTTAAAGGTAAACGAGAGGCTTTCTTTATTGTATTATCTCTGTAATGTACTGGACATTAGTCTAGTATGGTCTAGACATCTAACATTAGTCTTTATTAAAAAGTAAATTTTACTGGTAAACTAGATACATTTAAAGAAATTATTTATAGCTGAATATTGTCATTTTAATATCCTCCTTTCTTCGTTTAGGCTTGTATTATTTTAAATATCCTAAAAAAATCGAATGCTAATTTCACAGTTAGGAATTAGTATTATGGCTTTGGAGGCTAATTAGAATTACGTTTTTTGTAAAAATGCTTTCATTCATTCAAATACAGGTTAAAAGTTAAGTTCCATGATGGAATGTTTATGACATTTTTTCTTTATTTCAAAAAAGAAAAATGACGAAATCCAAATGAAAAAAACAAAACCAAAAACCAAAACATTGTAGAAATGTTACGATTGGGTTTCAACAACAACCGCCATAAATTATTCCTGTTTAATCCAAAGCATTGCAATGTGAGCCGATAGTTGGCTAAAGTTGTTGTAGTGCGTTTTTTTATCTACGATTTTCCTGTGAACCTTCGCTGACCTTTATTCACAAGCTAGAACTAAATCTTCTAGAATGGGCCAGGAATGACCAAACACACATTCCTAACCTCTCATCTCTTTATAATCTCCGTAGAACTATATACTCTCTCTAGAAATATCTTTTTATGTTACTAAATCACACAGTATATATTGTCACTGATTTTTTTTATAGATTTTTGGTACTCTTGTGCAGGAATTACTACAGTAAATGTAGTAAAAAAAATTACTTAATAGATGGTTAGATAAATGTCTTATGTCTCAATCAGTTCCCACATAGAAAGTTTCACAATGTAAACAAAGTACACGTAACATACAAAGTATTTCGCTGTAACGCAAAAATGAATTTAATCACTACAAAAACTGCAGCAATTTCTTTTTTTAAGATTAAATAGAACAAATATAAAAAATATACTGGTTGGTTAAAAGTGTGTTGTTACACGAAATGGTGTCTGAAACAGATTCGATCCTGTTGTTGCTAAATTTAATGTAAAAAGAATAAAGGGAAAATAATCAACGATCGGGTCATGTGATACAGTCATGTGATACAGTCTGGAAAACCTTATTCGAGTTACAACACAACGGCTTTATTACTATAGAATTTTTTCCATTTATTAGCGATTTATTTAAAATGCTAGTTTTATCCATTAAGAATTACACCAACCCACAAAACAAATAATATAAAAAACCTGCTTTTGTCCAAAAACTCATTGAAACCACTTAAAGGTAAACTAGAGGCTTTGTTCTCTGTTTTATCTCTGTAATGTACTAGACATTACAGACTATTCTGGTCTAGACATCTAACATTAGTCTAGTCCAGAGCCCTAACATAAGTCTAGTCTAGTCTAGACCCCTATTTTAAGTCTAGACTAGACCCCTAACATTAGTCTAGTCTAGACCCATAACATTAGCCTAGACTAGACCCCTAAAATTAGTCCACTCTAGACCCATAACATTAGCCTAGCCTAGACCCCTAACATTAGTCTATACTAAACCTCTAACATTAGTCTAGTCTAGACCCCTAACATTAATCTAGACTAGACCCCTAACATTAGTCTAGACTAGACCCCTAACATAAGTCCAGTCTAGTCTAGACCCCTAACATAAGTCCAGTCTAGTCTAGACCCCTAACATTAGCATTATATTTATATACATTAACATTAACATTATAATTATATACTGTGAGAAGGTTCAAACAGCCAAGAGTCACATTTCGGTTTAAGGAAATTAAATAAACGCATAACTCACTGCACGTTAACATCAATATGCTAAAGACGTAAAGACTCAACCAATCAGAGAAACAGGGTTTATTTTTGTTTTAAAAATTAAATAATAAAATAAAACAATTATTAAAACCATAAACACATGAACTGAAGTTTCTTGTTTTGGAAGTCGTGAAAGGCTTAATGTTTAGTTTATTACTGTTTTATTCTTGATATATGTTGAATGAATTAAAAACTGTGTGTGTGTGTGTGTGTGTGTGTGTGTGTGTGTGTGTGTGTGTGTGTGTGTGTGTGAACCTTTTTTAAGGTTTCATGGTAGATGATTCTTTCCCTATATCAGCACATCCTGTTGTGTTTTTATTCCTAACTTGACTTTTTATTTTATTTTTGTCTATATAATGATTTAGAACACTGAGGATTCCAGGCTAAAACTTTCTCTCTGATTTGTTCGTATACAGCGGAGTTGGACGGAGCGCTAAGTTTCCCTCACACTCCTCTTCAACACTCACCACCTTTCCAATGTTCTCATCCTTTTAAACATGAGGAGACTTTATCCCAATCTGCTGTGGGTAAGATCACCTGACACACACACACACACACACACACAATTACTCATTTACACAGTTACTCACACACACATACTCACATAACCCTAACCCTAACCCTAACCCTAACCCACACACACCCAAACACAACCACTCACATTCATTCACACACACCTAAACACAAGCACTCACATTCACCCACACACACCCAAACACAACCACTCACATTCATTCACACACACCCAAACACAACCACTCACATTCACCCACACACACACACCCAAACACAACCACTCACACACACACACACACACACACACCCACACACACACACACACCCTTACAGTACCCAAACACAACCACCCGCAAACTCTTATACTACCCAAACACAACCACTCACATTCACCCACACCTTTACACACACTTATACACACACCTACAGCCACCAAAACACCCGCAGAAAAGTACACATAAGACTTACACACAAAACCCATTTCCATTATAGATCCGGACTGTTGCGGATGAAGAGTCAGTCCATGCTAATCATTTACGCAGAATCTTAACAACAAACTAGCAAAACTAATTTGACTAGTAAAAGCTGTTAAAGTGTAAGAACTTGCCAGGGGGGGGGGGTCGTTTTTTGTTTTTTACTCTCTCAGTGGTGGTAAATATGAAGGATCTCATCCTCTTTGTGTTCTCAGCACTGGATACAGAAATGTATTTGAGTGCTTTATGGGATTGGAGATCACGCGGTCTGTTTGGATAACTGGAGTGGGAGGACCACATTTCAATATCTACTCCCTGAAGAACAATATCTTCTCCTGTACAGCATAAACAGGAAATAAGGAGCAGCGGATCAGGAGCTTTTTATTGTCTCGACACAGGCAGAAAAATCAACTGATACAGCTTTTAACACCCCCCCCCATTCAATAAATATGGGACAATGTGTAAAATCTACCTAAAAACTATTATTATTTATAATAAAACATATAGAACATATTACGCCATCAATTCCACAAATACCTTCCTTTTCTCTTAAAATATTTGTTTACAAGATTTCATTGCATTTGTATAGATGTTACACAGCGTCCCAACTTTTTTTGGGGGGGTATTTTTCTGGTTGTATACAAACTTTTTCCAGGACAGACATCAGTTCAGGTCCCACCATGTAATAGAGTTCGCTCAAAATCTTGGTTAGTAATTTAAACTCTTTAGACAGACAGTTTTAAAGGGAATCATATTATAATGGGACAGCGGTGGCTCAAATAGTCAAGGTGCTGAGTTGCTGATCTGGAGACCGGGTTCGAGCCCCACCACCGCCAGCTGTTGATCTGAAGACCAGAAACACCGGCAAGCCAACCGCTGTTGGGTCCTTGAGCAAGACCCTTAACCCTTCCTGCTCCAGGGGGCGCTGTATCATAGCTGACCCTGCGCTCTGACCCCCAACTTACTAAGATGGGATATGCGAGAAAAAGAATTTCGCTGTATTTGTGACAAAAAAAGGCTTTTACAATTTGCATAAATTTAATCTCTCCAGGAGGAGAGTTTCAGCTCCAAAACTAGGAGTTGTTAGCTAAGTCAGTTAGCCACTTCGTGTTATATCTAATTCTTAGTGTATGATGTCGTTGTCATGATCTTGCTTAAAGCAGAGACAAAGAAGTGGAGGAGGATACAGCGAAATTAATATTTACATTTACAGCATTTGGTAGACGCAGTTATCCAGAACGACTTACATTTATTTCTTTTATACCCCTGGCTCAGGGGCCCAACGGTGGCAATTTGATGGTACTGAAAATCAAACCACTTCCCTCAGGATATTTTTATTACATTTATTAATTAACATAAAAAACAACAATAGAATTCCCCCAAAACTAACAAAAAACCATCACAAACTCAAGGATTTATAAAAGAAAAAAACAGATGAAAGTAGTTCCATTGATGGGTCGTAACTGTGTCACTTGTTAGCTATATTAGCTTTGTAAGACAATTAAAACTATTTTGTTAAATTTGGCCAGGTAACTTTGTAAAAACATTTCTCCCAACAACGAACATTTAAGGCGTTTGGTATAATTTACAAATTAAGATTTACAAATGTAAAAAGTTGAATAAAAAAAAAAGTAATAAACGTCACTGCAAGTTTTATTTTAAATAGAAATGTGAAATAGTATGTGTGTGAAATATTTTTTATATTTCTTTTTATAGATGAGCAGCAGTACCTGGCCCCGCCCCCTGTCTATGGTTGCCACACCCCCAGCGACAGCCAGAGTCTGCTATTACGAAACGGATACAACAGGTACGACATTTAAAGCAATTTTAGGTTATTTTTTATTTACATTTACATTTGCAGCATTTGGCAGACTTACATTATTCCCTGTTATACAACTGGGCAATTGGGGGTTAAGGGCCTTGCTCAGGGGCCCGTCAGTGGTGGCTTGTTGGCGGTGGCAATCGAACCCTGGTCTTCAACTAAAGATTTTTATTCTTTAAATAAGCAGACAGCTTCTTTAGTACTGATGACAGATTGTTCCGCTGTGTGACTCAGAAATTTAGTGTAAACTCATAGTCCGTGTAAAGGTTAAGAGCCACACCGCAACTCTCAGCAGGCCAAAATACACTTAATGTGATCTACAGTCCGTTTTTTCAGAACTCCTCTTGTATGCCTGGCCATCCCTATAGAGGAATGCACTGGGATAAATCAGAGGCCGAAAAGGCAAAATTATGGAATTCTGGGATATGATGAGTGTAAGGAACATGGACAACAAACAGCGCTGGGCTTGTAGGGTTACGGGGCCCTAGGCGGGAACGTGAAAATTGAGTCAACTTGTGTAGAATGTGTATTAATCATAGTATATTCAAGGTACAATACATAAAATAAAATAAATATAAATAAATCTGTACAAATATCAGAATTAAACAAATAAGTTTGAAAGTACTGCATTTTTAAGACATTTCTATTAAATGTGAGCAATTTGCAGACACGTGACTATGTGAAATCTGTATATGAATATTACATTCATTACGGCACAATAATTCTCACATATCGCGCAAATTAGAGTGTTTGCTGCGGTGTATGTTTCAGATCTTTTCTGCTTTTATTTGTGATGTTTTTTTTGCATTTATTATGGTTCATTTGTCATGTATGAATTATACAGAGCAATTTTCTGTGTGTTACGGGTGCCGTTGCATCTAAAGGTGGGAAATATAAATGATAAATAAGTTGAAAAGAGGCCTTTTATGAAGGTCGGGACCCCAGACGATCACCTGTATTGTCTGTTGGATGGAGAGTCCAACAGATAAACGTCTTGTATAAATATTTATCCCTGTTAATTAAAAAAAAAAAATGTATAGTGATATGATATACAACTGAAATCAGCTGAGATTTTGTATAAATGTACATTCTAAAAAATTCCATACAACTACATACACACCTAAAAGTCTATTTTAGTTCCAGGTTTTAACAAACATGTGGAGGAGTTTAAAGGGGGTTGTAAACTTATGGGAAATATTCCTAGTGCGATAATTTACACTAGAAGCTCAGGGATGCGGGTGCATTCTTGAAATAGTGTTTCCTTGTGTTGTTTGGGTAAAAAGGGAGCTGGTGCAAAACCCAGTGTTTCAAAGCTAGTGTTGATAAAACTCGATGACGCCTCCTGGTCTTCCTGTAACACTGCTGGGTGTTCAGTTAATTCCCACGAAAGCACTTTTTATGACAAAACCATGAGGTGAAGAAGCTAAAACAAAGGTCTCAGCTCTTACTCATCAACACAAGTATCCAAAAGTAGAACCGAGCAGGATAGAAACTCGGTAGGGAAACTGTATAACTGCTGACTGATTGTCCCAGGAAAAGCATATCTAGTACTTAACATCAAGGCCAGTGGTTAATATTCTACCGCTTAAAAAAAAGAGCAATAATTTGTTTCAGGAAAAAAACAACAACTCCATCACAGATAAGGGTGTAAAAAACACTCTGAGTTTGAAATCGGCTGTGTTGTGCAGGAAAAGTAAAAAAAAACAAGTTGTTGTTGTGATGTTATATTAATATTAAGATAAATATTGATTCCGAACTGATCCAGATGTTGGATGTGGTACAGCTGTGCTTGTAGTGTAGAGGTTTGGAGTTAACGGGGTTAACGGGATTTCATCCTCAGTAAATAAAATGCCTGTCTGTCTGTAATTCCACCCCATGTTATATTGTGTTTTTGTATAATATTGATGGTTTCTATAATTGCGACGTGATAGTGATGGTATTAAGAGGTGTGTTATTTACATTTAGAGCATTTATCTCTGTTATATAACTGAGCAATTGGGGGTAATTGGGTAAGTCCCCACTAAAGGCCCAGCTACCAAATGAACGCCTCGCCACTGCAGTAACATAACAGTGGTTGATGAGGCTACAATAGCTATTTTAAGGCTATTTAACCATACGCTTGAAGGGCGTCCAGAGATCTGTTGGATTGGTGGTAACAGTGCAGAATGGGTGTGGTAGAGGGCCCAACTTTATATTTTTTATAGGATTCTGGCAGTGCGCCTGCTTACAAGGGCATGTTGTAGGAAAACTAGCAATGCCAACCTGGAATATTTCAAAATATAAAATTTAAAATTATGTTAGCAGCGGACGGAGGTGGTAGCTTAGACCAATGGTTCCTAATTTTTTTTCACTGGGCCCCCCTTTTGCATAAAAAATATTTTTAAGCCTCCATAACACCTTGCATAAAAAGTGAGAAAGGAATAAAAAAACAAAAAACAATGGCTCTCCTCGGGAGTGTGCATTCCATGTTTTTAGAGATCCTACTTGTTTTTCAACTAGTCTTGTCCTACATACTGCTGATGGGAAATACCATCTCAAGTGAGGGTGGAATGAGGAAAGACCAAGTAAATTGGTATATACCAAATTTTTGGTCTTACATTCTAGAATATGTCCAGCTCCAGTCGTACATTTTGGCTAAAATTTGGCTATACCATGGGCCATATCTGGCCTGAGTTCTGGCAACCAAACTTGGTCCAGTGATGGACTGAAATTCAAGGCTGTATTTCGGCCAAGTGAAAGTGGGTTTTGTGGCGCATCACTGAGCAGAACCAATTCTGCCATGTGGGATCTGTTCAGGTGCTCAGATCTCTGCTTGGGTTAGTTTCTCAAAATAACATCTCCCAAACATTAAATTGTTGGACGTTGTTTTGGGGTTAAAGTGAAACATAACAGCTGTTCCCTTACACTCTATAACTCTAGCTACACTCACCTATTCATTTGATACTTAAGCACACACTGAGAACGTCATCCTGGTTCATCCAGCTTCCCCCCCCTCCCCCCCCTTCAGTGCCTCCCTGCTGTCAGCACTTTTATGATGTAACATGATTACAACACTGTACCAGGCACGCTGACTCTCCGGACCTTGGCAGTTCTGCTGTCATTGATCAGATATGAGAGCGAGTGTGCCTCACTTCTCCTGAGGACGTTAAGATGGTGTGTGAGCACAGAGCAGTGTAGAAAACACAGATCAGCTTCCGTTTTGGGCTGTAAAATCAGAAAGTTTTTTGCCTGGCAGTTGTTCTCTTAAAACTTAACACTGAAAAACATTGAGTAGATCGACAGAAGTGTTGGGATTCCTGATCATAAAATCCATGTGTGTTTTTTGATCATCCTAATCCAGATCTCATTCTCACTCAGTTTAATTTAGTTTTATTTCCATAGCGCTTTTAACACTGGACCCTGTCTCAAAGTTGTCTCAAATAATTAACGTTCGAATCAAAAATTGTTATCGAGAACATCCCTAGTGAGCAAACCTGGGACGAATGTGGGAAGGTAAAGCGGCCTTAGATGGTACAAGGAAGAAACTTTGAGAGGAACCAGACGCAAAGGAGAACCCATCCTTATTCGGGTGACTCTTTACCGGAGAGTGTGTTTTATAAATTCTATTATTATTAAACAGCGGGTAGTGTGATTATTATCAGTGTCCTTTCTATAATCATATCCAGTCAGTGGGAGGTGTATGATGGAAGTACATCCTGCTGACATCCTCAAAATCCACCTACGGTTGGCGTCTTCACTTTAAATACCCCAAATCTCCAACTGGAGCTGGCCATCTCTGGATGCCTCAGGATCCTCGCAGGGTTGGACTCTTCTCACAGAAGGTCTACCAGTGCTGGTACAATTTCTAGATGCCTCAGGATGGGTATAAACCCTATACTTTTATAATAACCTTCTAGCTTCCACTAGCATCACTGTAGGGGATTTTAACATATATTTAAAAGTGTTAAAGACAGACCATACTAATCAATTCGAACAGAATCTTAACGACAAGAGCAAAAAGTTCACTCTGAGAGAGTGTAAACGAGTGAAAAAACTAGAGTGGACCAATCAATCTCTTTGTTTTTTTTTTTCAATTGTCTCTCTGGCAGTGATAATCTATACCAAATGGCGGAATGTGTGACCTGGAACCCCGTCAACACTCTGACCTCCACCATTAAAAGGTACGGAATTTCACAGATCACGTTACACAACCATTGTAGTACAGTGTGTGTGTGTGTTTTTTCACCCAAATTTACTTCTGCACTTGTTTATGCAGGAAGTAATAAAATAAGTATAAAAAAGGGATTACAACAAAACCAACATGCTAAAGAAACCCATGAGGGCCGAATATTTTGTGTTATAGATGAAACAGCACAGTAATTCTATAGTCCTAAGCATAGGGATATATGTAAAGGAAAAAAATGCTAGGTTAGACATCATTCTTTGTTGAAAAATAAAAACCCACCAGCAGAGGCGCACTTTGAGGGCCCCCAGAGATCTGTTTTATTAATAGTAACGGTGTGTGGTAGTCGGCCCAACTTCATATTCTTTTCTAGAACCCAAAATTGTTAGCGGGCTCCCCTGCCCACCAGGTTACGTTATAGAAAAACCACCAATGTCTACCTAGAATTTTGAAGATTGTGTTTGCAGAAGACGGAGGTGGTAGCTTAGACCAGTGGTTCCCAAACTTATTCTACTGAGCCCCCCTTTTGCATTAAAAAAATATTTTCAAGCCTTCTATAACACCGACCCTTAACAGCCCCCATCCCCGACCCCAACCGACACATGGGTACTGCAAGTTGTCTTGAGGTAATAAAATGTGATGAATGTGTGCTATAATTTGTATTCAATTATTTACATATGTGGAAAGTAGCCATGTAAGCAAGATCATCTTACAGTAAGGTCATGTATCACCCTGAAGATGTTTCTTTCTACATAAATATCTAGGGATACACCAAAGTAAAGTTCTGCCAAATGCTGTAACTAATATATACATTTTGAAATAATCCAAGGATAAAAGAAAAGCTAATTCAATTTGGTTGTATAAATGAGATAAATTATTTAAGTAATTAATAACTAATTGGCTGCATAAAATGTTGTAATTTTGTGTGTTAGCAATAGTAGCATTTCTTCATAACCGCTTAAAATAAAGGCAAACTCAATAAGCAGCACTGGAAATCTGGAAGTTCTCCCTTCCCGAGAGCGAAGAATTCGTCCTTCTGCTCTCTTTATAGCTTGTTGTAGTGGAAGACACTTCCTGCGAGAGTTTGCAGTTCTAGAACATTGACCTTGACCGCGGATACAAAGGGAAAGACAGACACGGGGAACAGAAAGGTTGTGGATCCGATTAAGAAGAGGTGAGGCAATAAGATGTGGGTCTAGAGCACAGCTTTTTACTGTCCAGTGTCTCGGATTAAAAGACGGCGTGATTTAGATCCTGTTTTTCTTCTGGAAAAAAAAAAAACGTAACAATGAAATCAATGCTTAACTCGCAGGGGTGAAAAGGGAGGTGGAGACAGAAGGAGGTCATGCTTTTGCTCAGTCAACCCTTTCGAAGAAGATAAAGTATCTTGACACGAGTGCTTTGGAATGTGATGTGATAGGTGAGGGTGGGTTTGGGGGTTTGTGTGTGTGTGTATTAGTGTGTGATGTAAGACAGAATATTAATGCTCACCTAGATCTTCAGCATGTCCCCACTCCCTCTCTTTTCCATGAGCACCGGAGGAGTTTGTCTACACCGGAAGAGAGATAGATAGCATGAGCACTGACTGGCTTAGCGTTAGCTGATAGCACAGCGTGAGGACAATGAAGGCTTTATGAAGTCTTAGCTGTTCCTTAGGTGCTACCCACACATCCTGACCCTGAACCTTATCAATGCTGTGCACGTTCACACACTCAACACGGCATTCTTCGTACCACATACACCCGTCAGTGTCTTCCAGGGAAACTAAGAATACGTAACGTACACACTCAGTATTTATTGAGAAAACTTTTTTTGTCTGGCATTTGGCAGAGCGACTTTTCTATCCAATGGAGCGGTTAAGGGCCTTGCTCAGGGGCCAAACAGTGGCAGCTTGGTCATGCTGGGAATTGAACTTTCTGATCAGCACAAAAACAGCCCACTGATTATTCATCATTCTGTAAATTTTGGGAAAGTGGTAGCTTAGTGGTTAAAGTCTTGGACTGCTATTTAGAAGATCAGGGTTCAATTCCCAGCACCACCATCAAGTTGCCACTGCTGGGCCCCTAAGCAAGACCCTTAACCCCTAATTGCCTAATTGTACACCTGCTGTTCTGGGTTTAAAGAGGTTTAGTCGTGATCAGTAAACCTCTGTACCCTTTTGGTGTCTCCATTCCTGATGTGTTGCAGTCCAAGTACCGGCTTTGAAAACGAGCCCCAAGCAGCTGTTGCTCCTGTGATGTACAGCGCTGAGTACCACATACACACACACGGCGTCTTCCGAGGAATTCAGGTGAGTGCACATAAATATACATACACACAGTCACCACTAGCCAGGTTCAGCTAAAGGTCACATACACACACACACACACACACACACACACACACACACACACTTCCCCCACAATGAACTACCATTTCATCAGAATCCGGGCAGAGAATGTGAGGTCAAGGCCAGGTCGATGTGTGTGTGTTTGATCAGTCAAGCCTGATCTGTGATCTGTAGTGGTGTCTGTATAATATACACAAACACGCACACACACACACACACACACACACACCGTCTCAGCAGTGCACTGGAGACCTGTAGGGCAGCAGAAACCACTTTATCGGCTTTAAGACTGTTAGTACTGCTAGCAAAATGTGTTAATGTAGCATCAATCAGCCAACTTAAGTTCAATTTGGGTTATTATCATTAATTAAGTTCTAAAGGTAATCAATTAAATGATTTAGCTTTTTATATCAATCAGATTGTACCCTAAGAGGTAATGGGACCAGTTGAGCAGTGTCTTCATGCAGGGACGCTGCTAAGGGAGGACGACAGTAACAGTACTAGTACTAGCAGTGATGTAACAGTTATAAAGCTATCAAGGTAATCAGTCAAACGATTCAACCATGTATATCAATCAGGGCTGTAATAGTATCGATGTCCACTAGAGGGAGCAGAAGGGCGAACAGTAAAAAGGCACGACGACGATTACACCAATCAACCGAGGCCAAAAATACAAAAACAATATCGAATTGTTAACAACAAAAGGGACAGAGTTACAAATTGAAAGAAGTTGATCTTGCTCAAGGTGGTGGGGCTTGAGTCTTGCTCAAGGTGGTGGGGCTTGAACTCAACTTGCAGGTGTTTCTGGTCTTCAGATCAACAGCTGGCGGTGATGGGGCTTGAACCCATGGTCTTCAGAGCAGCAACTCTTTTAATTTTGTTTAATTGACTCAACATACAGTGTAGATGATTTAGAGCCCTTTTTTCTGGTCATGAAATAATTTTTAATTGGATTGATCTCATGTCAGTCACTTTCAAGACCCGCCCCCCCTTTACAGCTTCGTTAATTGTTAGAAGAAAATTTACATTTACATTCATAGCATTTGGCAGACGTCCTTATCCAGGGTGACTTACAGAGCAATCGGGGGTTTAAGGGCCTTGCTCAGGGGCCCAGCAGTGTTTGGCTTGATGGTACTGGGAATCGAACCCCGGTCTTTCTAGTATCAGTCCAACAACATGTGTAAGTCGGGTTGAAAGTTTTGCTAATAATAAGTTTAGCTAGCATGCTAGTGGTTAAAAATTTGGGCACAGAGATTTGTGTTTACAAGGTGGGGGGAGGGGTTAAGGGGTAAGTAAAAAACTTTCACCTCTCCCCACATTCAACTGTCAGAGATCTATACTACAGAGCGGACACAGCGTTGCTGATAAAGGACATTAGTTACACACACTATTACACACACTGAGTTGTCATTTTGTTTTGTATGTTTATGTTAAGTATTTTCCACCCACAGCTTGTCCTCTTTCCCTCCTCCAGGACGTCAGGCGAGTACCGAGCATCACCCCCTCTCTTGTCAGGTCGACCGAGCCGAATGAGAAACGGCCGTTTATGTGCTCGTATCCCGGCTGCAGCAAGAGATACTTCAAACTCTCACACCTGCAGATGCATGGAAGGAAGCACACAGGTGAGCGACAGTCACATGCACATGCACACTGTAGTGAAGGGGGTACGGGCTTGAACCCGGCTCTTCCGATCAACAACAACCATTTGAGCCACCACTGCGCATTGTGTCGGGGTTGTGCTGGGATATGAACCCATAATCTTTCAATTAGCAGTTCAACACATTAGCAACTAAACCCACCCAAAGGCCATCCGCATTTCCAATAATATACATGGACATGTTTATCCAATCCATAAAAAAGCTGGCAAAGTTAAAAATATCTCCTTAAATTCCAATTCTAATCAGACAGCAGACTTTCCTAATCACGTGTTATGAATTCAGCAGATGTGTCACACACACACACACACACACACACACACGCACGCACATATACACACAATGGGGTCACTCTAGATCTGCTACTGTAACCATGGTAACAAAACTAAACTATCCCTTGTCTAACTATTTACAGCCAGTGCATCTGTACAGTATGTGTGTACATAGTAACATTTAGCATTAATCATAAGATATTAGCTCATAATTTATGTGGAAATGTGCTAAATATGTTCATTTCTCAGTAACGTCTCTGTTGCTCAATAACTCAAATAGCTGATTTTACACACCGTGTCTTTTACTAGATTATTTATCGCTGGACATTTCTTGATGTTAGCTAGCTAGCTAAGTTTTAAATGATTGTCAGATATTAGTTAGCTAATTTTATTTTTTTAAATTTAGCCTTAGCTAGTAAATAAATAAATCATTTTTATTTATGAAGCACATTAAAATTCTTAAACTGACCAAAATGCTGTAGAAAAAAAAAAAGAAAAAATTCAAATGATGATAAAATATCAAATAAACCTGGTAGAACATCAAGATAATAATAATAATAATAATAATAATAATAATAATAATAATTAATATAGTGTAGATGTGTCATAATTTTAGATTCAAACTAAAAAAAAACCCCAAACAACTACTAACATTTATCTGATTTATCCAACTAGGCAGTTTAGGGTTAAGGGCCTTTCTCAGGGGCCCAGCAGTGTGAGCTTATTAGCACTGAAATCCTAACCCAACAGTCCAACAGCTAAACCACTGAGCTACCATTTCCCCATTTTTATTAAAACTTTCCATATTAAAAAACAGGAATCCAATTAAGAGAAGCTCAAACAGGAGTTACTGTATATGATGCAATAATTGACAGTCTAGCCGCTCCGTTCTGATCCAATCCCAAGTGTGCTAATGAACACCGAAAGTACAAAGAATTATAATAATCCAGACGTGATGTAATACATCTCTAAATAACCATTTTCCAGTTTTCCAGGTCTTGAAAAGAAAGTGATGATTTAGATCTGGGAATGATTCTTCACTGATTGTAGCTAGTTTGTTAACTAGCTTATTTCTTTTCCAAAACAAAGCTTAAATAAAAACAAGCAAACCTTTAGCACGTAACGAACAGATAAATTGTATAGTGTCGGTTCTCCAGCTAGGTTCAACTGAATGTTGTTAAATGTTTTTAACTGAAATTAGTTACTGTTTGTAGCCAACTATTATCGTCTAGCTAACTATTAGCTGTTCTCTAGCTAATGTGCGCTAGGTGATTAATACAGTCTATATTTAATGCCAGCTAGCTAGCTTTGCTCGGGTATATGGTATGATAATAGTAGCTACCTGATGTTCCTGGGTGTGTCTTCTAGCTAATTTCAGCTAGAAAGCTTTCGTGTTGTTTTATGTTGAATGATGGTTAAAGAAGTTTTTTGGGTACACATTAATTTATACACTTGGGTACACTTGGGAATGAAAGGTGACTTGACGTTGTGTGTCTCATTACAGCTAGCTAGCTTTGTTTGAGTTTATATTATTATTTCATACCACCTTGCTAGTTTAGGTTAGCTACTGGATTCTGTTAACTAGATACAAACAAACGCCAACTCGCTTTTTTTTTCTCTAAGCTAACGCTATAAACCTGATATACAAATCCTAGAGGTTGAGTTTTAAAGCTGCCACCATGTGGAAGGTATGTGTTAAAACCAGAAGCATTCTGAATGTTTGGCGTTTTAACGATTCCTGCATTTAACCGTGTGTTTAGGAGAGAAACCGTATCAGTGCGACTTCACAGACTGCGGCCGCAGATTCTCCAGATCAGACCAGCTGAAGAGACACCAGCGCAGACACACAGGTTAGTATTATTATTTGTAGTATTATTTTTATCGTATTTTTTTTATCACTTTATGATGTTTGGAGTAAAGTTCGACCGATATTGTTCTTCCTTTGACCGATACTGATACTGATTGTTTGCATGTTTATGTGACTGATACCCGATTTGACTGCTGTAAATGAACACTCATTCACTGACATCATTTTTGATATAACTGATTGGATTTGTCTGAAAAGAGAAGTTGGTGTGGAGGTCGAGTTAATAATGGGGTGATTTTTATGTTTTAGGTGAGCAAAAGGCAGAAAAGGGTCATTCTAATTTAACACAATTTAATAAACTGTTTAGTGAAATCGGAACGTTTTCTAGTGATGTTATATATATATATATATATATATATATATATATATATATATATATATACATACACACATACACAGATATATACAGTATATAGATAGACAGATAGTTAGATATGTGGTGTGTATATATATATATATATATATATATATATATATATATATATATATATATACATACACATATACATATATATATATATATATATATATATATATATATATATATATATATATATATATATACATATACATATATATATATATATATATACATACACAGATATATACAGTAATTTACAGTATAGACAGATAGATGTGTGTGTGTGTATATATTTTATACATATATATATATATACACAGATATATACAGTATATGGATAGATAGACAGTTTTTATATATATATATACACACACAGATATACAGTATATGGATCATATGGAGTATATGGAGATTTATATATATATATATATAAAATCTCTATCTATCTATCTATCTATCTATCTATCTATCTATCTATCTATCTATCTACACAACTTTTGCTACAACTTTCACCCTCTGTAGCACCAGTATAATGTGGAAGAAAACCGCCCTGTGTCTCCTGCTGCTTTTTGCCCTCTTCTAAACGCCGTTGTTTTTGCCTTTAGGGGTGAAACCCTTTCAGTGTGAGACGTGTCAGAGGAAATTCTCTCGCTCTGACCACCTGAAGACTCACAATCGGACTCATACAGGTAAAACAAGTGCGTAATCCCTTTTTTTCTTCTCACACCTTTTCGGTCACACATTAAAAACAACAAGTCTCGCATAGCTTTGTAATCAATTTGAACCCTTTTATGGATCATTTCCGTCTTGATGTTGCTTCCAGGTGAGAAGCCGTTCGTCTGTCGTTGGCTGAGCTGTCAGAAAAAATTCGCTCGTTCAGACGAGCTGGTCAGACATCACAGCATGCATGAGAGGAACATCAATAAACTGCAGCCGAGTCTCTAAACTGAACCCTTTACACACATATAATCATTTACTTATCTACGAATGAACACACAATTATTAACCTCATTAAACTGCTCTGGAATATACAAGTCCAAGAGAACAAAGCTAGAAGGACAAAAACAGCTTTACAGGCTGGAGTAAAGTGTTATAAGGAATCTTGTCGATCATCTCATGTAGTAGAAAAGTTGACTGATTGGAATTAGCATCCAACAAGAATGGACTGGTTCACAAATCATGTTATTTCTGATTTTATAGAAATGCACTGCTATAATCCTTTGTATGAACTGGACGTCAAACTTGTGCATTAAAAAAAAGCATTTATATAAACTTTGACAATTGTTTCTGCATCTTTATGTTGCTGATACTTTGCCACTCGGATCCAATTTAACTATAAAAAAGCCATAAAGAAAATTTTACCAGATCTTCTATACCCGTTTATTCCCTAATTTGGGGTCACGGGGATCTGCTGGAGTCTATCCCAGCCGTCTCTGAAAGGGCAGGAGGGGGACACCCTGGACAGGTCGCCAGGGCCACACACACTCACACACACTCACTCCTATGGGCAATTTAGACTCACCAATCAATCTAACATACATGTTGGAGGAAACTGGAGAACCCGGAGTAAACCCACACAAGCACAGGGAGAACATACAAACTCCACACAGAAAGACCCTCAAACCCGGCACCTTCTTTCCGTGGGGCAACAGTGCTCAACACCGAACCACCGTGCTGCCCTCCTTACCAGAGACATAAAACTAAGAAATAAACTGTATAAAGTGTGCATAAAGTGTCTACTAATGCAACTAGACATTATAAAGCCTAGATTATTATTATTATTATTATAAAGCCAAACTCTAGACATTATAAGCCTCGGTGATGATTGGTACAGGATACTGAAATAAATGTAGAGCTATGAACCCTTTACATGCCTCTATGATACCTGAAGCTTTTGCTTATTTAGCTTCCTGGTGTGAATGCAACGTCTGACGTTTGTGTTTATTTCTGTTTTAGTTTAATAGTTAATTCTAATCTGTTTATTAAAAATAAAATTAAGAGACTGGGCTTAGCATTAGCTACGCAAGGGGGGAAAAAAAATGTCTGATTCATTATAAAACCAAAAAGCTTATCAGACTCATCACCTATATGAGATAGACTGGGTATCTAACGTCATCAGGTACCGTAATTAAACCCAGAATTGGGGGCAGTGGTGGCTCAAATGGTTAAGGCGCTGAGTTGTTGATTGGAAGACCAGGAACACCTGAATTCAAGCCCCGCCGCTGCCAATCTGCCACTGTTGGGTCCTTAAACAAGACCCCTAACCCTTCCTGCTCCAGGGGGCGCTGTATCATAGCTGACCCTGTGCTCTGACCCCCAGCTTTCCAAGATGACATCTGCTAAGAAACAAATTTCACTCTGATGTGATGAAATAAAGACATTTACAGAATTCGATGATCCTTTTTCTTTATTGTGTTTTCTAAACAGTTTTTTTTAAATCAGCAGGACGGATGTTGGGTAATAGTTCAATGGTTCAGTGGACTGCTAATCTGAAGATTGTGGGTTTGATTCCCAGCACCACCAAACTGCCACTGTTGGGCCCCTGGGCGTGGCCCTTAACCTTCAATAACTTAGTTGTATAAATGAAATAAGTGTCCATAAACGATGAAAAATGACCTCTCCAAAGACTAACTGAGGAAACAAACACCAATCAGGAAGCAGGTCTGTTTTATATCTTCACCTACACTAACATTTGCATGTAACAGCACGTGGTAGACGTCCTCATCCAGAGCGACTTACATTTATCTCATTTATACACCTGAGCAATTGGGGGTTAAGGGCCTTGCTCAGGGGCCTACAGTGGTGGCTTGGTGGAGCTGGTTGGTAGTCCAACACCTTAACCATGAGCTACCACTTTCCCCCCATGTGGAGTCAGTGACGGTGTATAGCTGAAACACACAGTTAATAACAAGAAGCCTGATCAGGTTTAAGGCATTTATTAAAAAGTGTACAAAAACAAGCATTGATACAAAGCTATATGCTATAACGGACTGAAGCTAACAAAAGAGCCATAGTCGCCGTAATCCTTTCTCTCTCGTCGTGGTCCGATTTCAGAGAAAATGTGGTTCTGACTGGAGGTGAAGATTCAAAGCATTCCTATTTACAAATGTAGGCAATAACTAGTTCCACTGCTGATGACAAAATTAAAAAAAAAAGTACATGCTTAAATCAGGAAGACTTCGATATGCTGCCTTCGGGATAGCGAATATACACAACAAAAGCTTCATCAGGACTTAAATTATTCTCAGTTATTGCTTTCCGCATCTGCTACACCAGGGATTGGAAGTACAACCTTGTTCCTAGGCTTTAAATAAAAATCATGGTGCATTATAAAGGAAAAAATAACACACCAGTGTATACTGTTCTCTCAAAAAAAAGAGACACACACACACACACACACACACACACACACAAAGGTCAACTCCAGGTCATGTGATAGTCCTAAGCTTGACTGGGTTTTTAACACCATGAATGATCAGATCAGTGTGTTCTAAAGTGCATAGACCTCCACATACACTGTGATGTGACGCAGAAGGGGTTTACGTTCCCCCTAGAGGCGCACACACACACACACACACACACATAGCTTGGAGATTAACATCAGATTCTTCAGTCGTCAATAGAAGTCGAGTCTCCTACAGAAATCCCTGATTTACCAGTTTGGTTTGTTCCTGTCTCTGGACTAGAACACGCTGAAAAAAGTCCTTTCCCAGCAGACTCGCTTCCTCATAGCATCATGTAGCAACCTTCATCCGTCCTGAGGGAGAAAAAGAGGAACAGAAAGATCGGATTAGGAAAACGTCTAAGAGAAAAGCAGTTTGAACCGTCCACCGCTGCCCACGCGTCCATGTCCCTCACTGCGAACTAATAATCCAAACTGTCCAAAAAAGAAAAGAAAAAGTTAGCAACTGATTGTATTTTCCATACTACAAGATGTGTTTTAGTTTTTGTTTTGTTAACAGGGGTTAAAATTTACTGACTGAAACGGTAGAAATAATAAATCTGTGTAGAGGAACAAAATTGGGGGTAGAAATAAGCAGAGCTCGAGTGTCATGCGGTGGGGTATCTAAAGATATGGCGATGTCCACCTAAGTAAACTAGTAAAAGAGACAAAACTTGGATAGAAACTTTACATTTGTAGCATTTGGCGGACATTTTTATTCAGAGCGACTTTATACAACTGAGCAATTGAGGGTTGAGGGCCTTGCTCAGGGGCCCAGCGGTGGTGGCTTGGTGGAGCTGGGAATCAAAGCCACGATCTTCGGGTTGGTAGTCCAACACCTTAACAATGAGCCACCACTTCTACCATTAAAGTATAAAAAAAACCTACAGTAAACAGTGTGAACTTTTCTTTCTGCTTTTCTTTATGGTTTTTGCGCAACTAAAATCGCAAATGCACTATTTATTAAAAATAAATAAATAATAATAAATAAATAAAAAATCGCAATCCGATTATTTTGACCGTTTCGCACCTTGGTTTGCTTTTTCCATCAAGCGAACCGGATCTGAACAGAGACGCTGTCATTCGATATCGCTACAAAGCCAGAAACGGAGCTGCACCCTCCCTACCTACAAGCACTTATCACTCCTCGCAAAGCACCACACCGCGGCGCTCTCTCTCAGATACACACAAGTACCCGCTCGGCTTGTTCCACCATTCCCTAGGACACAAGGTAGGTCTGCCTCGGAACTTTTCTCTGTTCTGGCACCGAGATGGTGGAATGGTCTTCCCATCAATGTCAGAACAGCAGTGTCACGGGCCGTCTTCAAGAGGTGTGTAAAAAAAACGTATCTGTAAATGTCTTATATAGCCACTGTTCCGCTAGAAAAACTGAAAAAAGAATCGATACAACACCGCTTTAACAAGCGCTTCCGGTGCGATAAAGGTGTATTATATGACCTTGGCGATGTAAACAGGTTAAAAATCAGAATCAACGGTACGTCATCCAAAAAGCTACTTTAAGGTAAGTTTGGTTTACCTGATATAAATAATCCAACTTGGTCTAGGTGTGTATTTTTGTCTCGAGAGCGGACCTTACACGCTTTAGTGAGTGACACAGTATGGAAAATACAGTACTTTCTCATCAAGCACATCTCCAGAAAGTTCCATGAGAACGACAGCTCGCTTTATCAGCGTTTCGGGTCAAAGCGGGAACTCGGCATAAGGAGATGTTGTGTGTATGTTAGTTCGGTGTTTGAGTTATCTGCACTTCACCAATGGACAGCGCAGCCGTACGAAAGCAGGTGTGAATACATACACTCCCACACACACACTCTCTTACACACAAACAGCCACAGAAAACAGCAAATAATTAAACCACACACACAAATATTACAAAGACAAAGCGAACAAAAAAAAAAGAAACACACACACAAAGCACACGCCACCAACATACGTTGTGTCTCTCTCGCACACTCACACACACACACACACACACACATCTCCCAAAGGTTAACGCGCATTGTGCTAGTAGGGGCCAGGAGCGATCAGGTGACACGGATGCCATGCTGGGAAGCCAATCGGATAAAACCCCACCTACCTGTCCATCGTCCACAAGCAATGGACTGCCTCTTTCTACCTGTCTTTCTGCAAACCAACCAATCAGACGAAACCAACCGATTACAATGCAGACCAGGTGATGATGAGACACAGCAAATAGGATACATGTAGTCCCATCATGGGGACAATTTACATTATAATAATAATAATAATACTAATATATACTTATTATTATAATAACATTATTATTGTCTGATCTGCATATCCTTTACAAAAGAACGTAAAACACACTAGAATCCAGGTAAAAAAATGAATATATTATTAGTATATGTGAATTATTAGTATCTCAATGTTTTATTATATAAATCGTTTTCTTGAATTGTAAATTTGTACATAGTCACATTTTTACCAGTAAAAGTGTGTGTCGGAGGGGCGAAAATATTAAAACTAATTTTTTCTTACTTCTCCAGGTAAAAAAACAAAAAAAACCCTAATTACCCCTATCCTGCTAAAGATGGAGTGTATGTGTGCGTGTGGTGTGTGTGTGTGTGGGGGGGCTGTTTCTCACCTGGAGCTTGTTGGCTTTGTGATCTTCTCCGTGTGCTGGACACTCTAGATATGGAAGGGAGTGAAGAGCCCACACTGCTTGCCCGGGAGATGGGTAAGAGGACAGGGGTTATAGGTGGAGAGTCCAACTGTGTTTAAAAAAAAAACACAGAGAAACACAGACTCAGGTGGGAATTTTTTTTTTATACGCATCTTAATGGTTCAGAAAGTAAGAAGCGCTAAAGTAGGAAATAACGATATTCGTCTGTTATTAGATCAAAATTCTTATTAACGTTCTATTACAACCGAAATATTATCATCCTCCACAGGCTGTTGTTTCTTATTTTTGTCTAATCTAAGTAGTAAGTCCTGTTTGGTGTTGGACTACCAACTTAAAGACCCGGGTACGATTCCCAGCACAACACTGTTGGGCCCCTGAGCAAGGCCCTTAACCCCCCAATCGATCAATTGTATAACAGGGAGTAAAAGAACTGAAATATAAGGTGATGCCATTTTATCTGCTATTAAGAGAAATCATGTGAAGTAATAAAGCACTTATACCTCCACGCTGTCATGCGTAGGTGAGGAGGATGTTGAAGAGTTCTCGGCATGCCTTCGTGAGGAGGAGGTCGGTCCGAGCTCAACTGTACGAACACGCTGGGCGAACTTCAGAGAGCACACGGACTCGATGATATTGCCCTCTAGAGGAGATACCTGAGAAAGCAAATATAAAATTGTTTTTGAAACATAAGAATTATATTTTTTTAAATCTATTTATATAGCGTTAAGGCTACAATAAAGTCCTTGAAGTTGTGTGCACACACACACACACACACACCTGTACCAACATTAGTGTCTTGCTGTCTCCACTGAGTGAGTCCTGCAGCAGGTAGGTGAGGCGCGAGTTCCTGAACGGGACGTGGGAGTGACGCGAGCGCAGCGCGTTTATGACGTCGCCCAGCGCCGAAAGTGACTTGTTGATGCACTGAGCTTCGCGCAGGCGACTTCCCTCAGCGCCGGATTTAGAGATTCTCTCTGAACCAGCCAGATCCACCAGATTCAGCTTACCTGCATAAAAAAACAGTGTGTTTTCATAGAGTATTGTATTCCGATTACAATTGGTTTCAACGTCCGGTTCGAATGAAAATGATCTTCTTATCTCCCCTTCGAGCGGAATCAAAATTCCCAACAAGTTCTTTTTGTCTATTGCCTTCGGTGTATGTATACGTGTGTGTAGTTTTAATCACCTGAGGTGCGGTTTCCTGTGGAGGAGTTGAAACCGGCCACATTGATGACGAGGAGAGCATGAGAGCGAGAGCTGTGCTCGTTCAGGTTGGTACACGCTGTCGCCCTGTTCACGTGACCCAGCTCAAAAACCTACAGGGTTAAAAGTCATAGATTCATTCTTCCACTCGAGCTGGAAATAACTGCGCTACACAAACATCAGACACATGTTGGATAAGCACCGCTTTTCTTTTCATAGCTAGAGCTAAATAAAGTGTGCATCCATAATGTTTTAATGGAGTGGACAATGTGGGACAGAGAACCAGTTGAGGGGTTACCAATGCGGTCAAAGTGCGATAGAGTGCAGTGTTAGCAAGGCAGAAGCAAAACATAACGAAGCAAATGTTGAAATATTTTCAGCTAGAAGTAAGGAGAAGGTGTACAAGACAGTAGTGAGACCAGCTATGATGTATGGTTTAGAGACAGTGGTGAGACCAGCTATGATATAAGGTTTAGAGACAGTAGTGAGACAGCTATGATGTATGGTTTAGAGAATGGGGTTTAGAGACAGTAGTGAGAGAGACAGCTATGATGTATGGTTTAGAGACAGAGACAGTGGTGAGACAGCTATGATGTATGGTTTAGAGACAGTGGTGAGACCAGCTATGATGTATGGTTTAGAGACAGTGGTGAGACAGCTATGATGTATGGTTTAGAGACAGTGGTGAGACAGCTATGATGTATGGTTTAGAGATAGTGGTGAGAGCAGCTATGATGTATGGGTTAGAGACAGAAGTGAGACAGCTATGATGTATGGTTTAGAGATAGTGGTGAGAGCAGCTATGATGTATGGGTTAGAGACAGTGGTGAGACCAGCTATGATGTATGGTTTAGAGACAGTGGTGAGACCAGCTATGATGTATGGTTTAGAGACAGTGGTGAGACCAGCTATGATGTATGGTTTAGAGACAGTGGTGAGACCAGCTATGATGTATGGTTTAGAGACAGTGGTCCTGAGGAAGAGACAGGTGGCAGAGCTGGAAGTAGCAGAGCTGAAGACGTTGAGGTTTTCTTTGAGAGAGATGAGGTCGGACAGGATTAGAAACGAGTTCATCAGGGGGACAACTTATGTTTTGGGGAGAAAGACACATTGAGGTGGTTTGGACACGTACAGAGGAGGGACAGAAAATGAATGTAAGTCACTCAGGATGAGAGCTCTTACTTTATTAATATCCTCCACACTCTTCACTGTAAACTCAGTAAGACCAGGCACATACAGTTGACCGCTGCCATCAGGACACATCTTAATGTCCAGCTTTTCGCTGGGGTTGTCTCCTAACAGGTTCCTGAGAAAAAACATACCAGAGTTTATCCCAGGGTTTCTTCATAAAAGACAAATTACAGAGAACCACATTTTTCCAATACCTTGATAAAATACATGATAAAAACAAATATTGTTATAAATTTGATTAGTCCAATCAGTTTAAAATGGAAAGATTTTTTGGATAGGACGGTATTAGACATACTGGATGGTGCCAGTGTGTTTTATTGCAGTTAAAAGGTGTCATATGCAACACATGCCCTCTTGTGGCCTGGTAATTTATGGCAGCTGAGTGTGTGTGTGTGTGTGTGTGTGTATTTGTGTGTTTTCTTACCTCAGTGTCTCATTGTAGATCTCCACCATGCTGACAGTAATGGTGTAATGCCAGTCAGGCAATTTCTCCGATACCTCAGAGAAGAGCAGACGCAGAGCTCGCTGGTTTATGCCCGGGTTCTCCGGAATTCCCTTTATACACACAATATTTAGTTATAGTTAAATCCGAATAATTTTGGATGACCTTCATTATTGATTTCGTTTGTTAAGCTCCATCAAATGTACCTCCATCGTGTAGGTTTTTCCTGACCCTGTTTGGCCATAAGCGAAGATGCACACGTTATAGCCGTCTATGCAGGACGTGACCAGAGACTGCACTTCCTGGAACACCTGTTCAAACACAAAAAAAAAGAGACTATTAAAGTCCAGTAAACATTGTAACCCCAGTAACAGGAGCTGGCGTGATTGGCTGACCTCTGCTTGTGTGGCGCGAGGTGGGAAGACCTTGTCCATGTCGAAAGTCATAAGCTTGCCCTTGTTGGACAGGTAGAGCACTGCGTCGTCGTCAGAGTCGAAGGACACCACACTCTTGCTGTCAGCCTCTGCTTCCTGTTGGCAGATTGGACGTACGCGGCAGAACACGCGGATGTTTCCTGTGGAAAATATGGATAATTATCAATTTATTAAATAAACTGTTGAAAATAATTAATCATTTTTATTCTTTCCTTGGTTTTTAATTAGGCGCGTTTACATTTACAGCATTTGGTAGACGTCCTCATCCAGACCCACTTACATTTATCTCTTTTATACAACTGAGGGGTTTATGGGCCATGCTACGGGGCCCAACGGTGGTAGCTTGGTGGAGCTGTGAATTAAACCCACAATCTTTGGGTTGGTAATCCAACACCTTAACCATGAGCCACAACAACATGCGGTCCGCCATTACTGCATATCTATTTTCCCAGTATGCTTTTCACTACAGCTCTAATAAACGTAACAAATAAAAAAAAAAAAAAAAAAAAAAAAAAAAAAAAACCCCATCATAGAACTGACCTCGAGAACAACATTACCACAATCCTAGTACAATCTGTACCTTTGATTCGAACCAGCTCGTTGTGGCACTTCTTCCTCAGGTTCATCTCCCTCTTGTATTTGCGTAGCAGCTCTTGGTTGGTGTTACTTACTTCTGCAATCATGTGGCATATCTACACACACACACACACCATGCATACAGGGGGTTAATAAATTTGTGTACTATTTAATATCAATTTGCGTATAAATGTTGAAAAGATGGACTGGTTGAAGCGGATATGAACAATGACACGTAGAACATTAAAATTCACATAATTTGGTGGAATAATGAGAACATCTGTTAACAGGGGGGAAAAAAAAGAAGGAGAAGAATTTTGTATGTTGGTTAGCAAGAATCAAAACACTGCACAAGTCACAGACAGGCCGAGTCGTCTCAGTGGAAACAGGCTCTGATGGAGGCGCAGGCATATAACCAGGCTCTCCCGGAGTAGCTAGTGGTCCAGTGGCAGCTTCTCCGAGAACTTGAGCATAATTACATCCAGAAAACCAGCGGCGAAATTAAGCGCACAGCTTTATTAAAACATATGTGTCGCGTCCTGGCCATGCTTATTAATTACTTAGTCACATGGTCAGAAATGTATCTACTGATACCATCCGTCTGTGTTCCTACCTCCTGTTTCGCCTGAGCAATAGCGTTTTGCAGCATGTAGGGGAAGTCCAGGACCTGCCGCTTTAGACAGTTGTAGTCACAAGTAAGCGTCCTCAGAGCAGGTTGCAGGGTCAGCAAATTCATTCTTACACCTGATTAGAAAAAAAAAGATTAAACATACGTATGCACACACACGTCCAACTGGTAGAACGCGTACACACCTGCCAGGTTTTCATGCACGGCTTTCATCTCGCTCTCGGCTCTGATGAACGCCTCCTCGATGACCCTGTTCTTCTCCTCCTCGAGATTATGAATCTCGGCCTCCAGCTGGCTACGTGTTCGCTGCATCTCGCCTTCGTATGCCAGGAGCTGTACACACACACACACGTTTTCCGGTTTATTCATAAGTCACTTAATAGATCACATCAGCAGCATAAGGTGCATCAATTGGAATGTGTGTGTGTGTGTGGACGTGTACCTGCTGGCGGAGCTGGCTGCTGGTTCTCTGGCTGTCATGTAGCTTTTGCTCCAGTTCTCGGAGAAGTTGCCGCTGGACCCCTAGCTGCTCCTGGAGAGCCTGGTTATGTGCCTGTGCCTCCATCAGAGCCTGTTTCCACTGAGACGACTCGGCCTCCTCTGTCTGCTACAGAGACAGAAGAGGTGAAAATGGAGGTGTTGTCGATACCACTCACTGAAATATATTACGTATTTTAAGAAAAGTAAACAGATGCAGCGTGATCGAGTGAGTACGCTCAGCTCTCACCATGGCCTGAGAGGGCGCTGCTGCACTGTGGTGTTGGAGTATTTCCTGTGTGTGCGAGAGCTGCTCCTGGAGCTTTTCTCGGCTCTGTAACACCTCTTCCAGTTGCACGTGTAGCTCGTCTGCAGCGCACGCTCGTTCCCCGAGCTGATGCTCAAGCTTGGCCATGTGTCGCTCATACTCCTTACAGCGCTCCTCACATAAGGACAGCGCCCCCCGTATGGCCACTGCCTCCTTATACACACACACACACACACACACACACACACACACACAAAGAAGAATGAAGTGAAACACTGAACACCTCATATTAATGTAGGTAGTTTGGTGCGTGTGTGGATGCGTGTTTCTAGTACTTGGCTGTGTGGGCAGGTGGAGGTGGAGCAGGTCTGTGCAAGCTCATGGGTGCTGCTGGTCTTAAGCTCCTGTCTGAGCCGCTGATTTTCGCTCTCCAGGAGCTCCAGCTGCTTCTCCAGGTCTGTCGCTCCCTACGAACACAAACACACACACACACACACACAGACAGACAGACGCATGCGAACGTAAATCCTGCTGCTCTCATATGCAAATGAAGTCAGGCTCGGTGTTGAAGTGTGAAAGGAAGAGTCTCTGCGTTCACTGATCAAAACAGAAAACAGGAAAATAAACACTGAACCGAGCTGTTTGACTGTCTTTTCACTACAAGTCTTAACATCTATTCTTTAAGGGTTGAAAGCGTATATAATGAAAGCATTATTGTTAATATTACTACCCACAGCGAGCTGTTTTGACATTCAAAATTCAACCAAAATCAGCGGCGCTGCTTTGGTTTGGAGCCAGAAAGCCGAAACATACGGCGCCGCTGTCTGGATATCCACCATAATGGACATAATTGAATAAGTGAAGACACCAAGCTTGTTCTGGTTGGTCATTGGCTGTTAACATTTTTCTCCTCCTATTTTAGCTCTCTATGTCTGAGGCTGCATTTACACTGCAAGTGACCCAATTATGATTTTCTTCTTTAAAAGGTGGCACAGATGAGAACTGACCAACAACCATGTAATCAGTGGGGTAAAACATGGATTCTGATATTTTTAGGTGGGTTTCAAGCCTTATTTGTATGTGGAAATGAGTCAGATACGGATCGGATACGTACATTAGCGTCTGCCATGTAAGCAGACAGATCAGATTCTAACCCGTTACTGGAGTCAAACGGCATCGAATAAGCGACGACGGCGCAAGATGTCATTTCAGTTGAACGCGCAACTGTGTATTTCTATATTTATTATAGAAGGAGAGGTGGAATATATTAGAAATATATTTTAAATGAGTTCCACTTACATCATATCTGTATTTTGATATTAAAAGTCGGCTTTAAAACTAAAATTACTTCCGTTTTTAAGGTAGACTTATTATTTGTTAGCGTCACACACCAACAGAGCGACACATCCACGGTGAAACTGCACGCCAGTCAGCAGGAACATTCAAAGAGACAACAAAATGACTAAACGAGTGATGATTATTTCATACTCTTTATAACACTTTAGAAGCATGTTTATAACACAGATCAAGTCTCACTTACCAGCTCAGAGCGCAGTCTCTCCACCTCCTGAGTCCGGTCCACTAGTTTCTTCTCCAGCTCCTCAATCTGAGACAAAAAAAACCCCCACAACCAACAAACATTACACAATGCACATGTAGATAAAAGTTCTGTTAACTATCACAACTATAATTAAAGGCACTATAGAGCAGCATAACTGTACGGACTATAACACTGTTTGATATAAAAGCAGCAGACTTGCAGCGTTTGTCTGTGTTTTATTAAATATTTATTCAAAGGAAGTTAAAATAACCTGTTATTAACATAACTAATATCCTGCATGATAAATGTAATTTGACTCCTGCAGCTGAACTGCGATGTGTGACTGTAGCGCGACGCGCTGCATTGCGGAGCTGCGTTCAGTTCTTCATTGCGATGTCTGTTCTCATCACATCACAGATCGGCAGCAGGAATCCAATTTCATTTTTCATGCGAGATATTTCTATTAAAGGAATAGTTTTGTTGTTGCCTATTTAAGCAACTGACGCCGAACGAAAGTTTAAAAAAAAAAATATGCGCAAAAAAAGCTAAAAGCAAAGGAAGTGAAAGGAGCTTTAACGAACACCAGTGAACTCCAATGTGATGCTGGTTTTAATGGTGACGTCACAGGTCAAATAACCAGTGGAAAAACGTTGCCACCGTCACAATTTCTAACAAGCAGCCAATAGCTGTGGTCAAACCAAGGCAAAGGGAACCTGCAGCTTTCTATTTCATTCATTATTGTTTCATAACCTTTAATCCACACTGTATATTTACATATTATTTATGTTATTCGGTTTGATGTTGTGATCCAACCTTGTAGGGTCCATAAATGACCAGATCACGATAGCCGTAACCATCATCTTGCGTCTTAAGCCAGCGCGAAAGGCAAAACCTTAATTCTGTTTTATTTAAACATTTGTGAGCTGCATTTTGAGTCAAAAACATGTCGGTAACATTAAAAGTTTGATATTGTAGTTCTGCAAGAACATAAACATTACCAGCACAAGCCGGTCTGGTGCGTTTACCTGTGTGTGCAGCCCTGTGATGAGAGCCAGCTGGTGCACTTCGTCTTTATGCCGAGGAACTTTCCTCTCCGCGGTAAAGTTAGGATTATCCTGTAGACGCGGGGATCTTGTACTCGAATGCCTTACTTCTACACACACACACACACACACACATTTCAAAGATTTACAACTTCTTAACTCTTAGCTCTTAAACCTTAAATGCTGCACTGATTCACTCACTGGTCTTGAAGCCAGCTTGGCTGAGCTGACTGTCGTGTTCGAGAATCTGTTGACTGGTAAGCTGATGCTCTTGGCTTGCGTTTGCTTTGTTCTGTTGGTCTTGACTGATCGGCGGTGCGTGCGGACGCTGTGGAAGCCGTCTGACACCGGTGTCTTCGCTATGCAAACGAGCCTGGAACTCGCACACTTTCTCTTGCAGTGCCTGTCAAGCAGAGGACACAAACGAGCTAGAATGCATTCTCTTCGGTTATGTGCGGATTTAGCAATGTCATGGATCGCCATCAAACCGCCGGAATACTTTGCGTCACTTTAATACTAGAAGATAAAAGTATTATTTTTATGTAAACAGCGTCGATAACCAGGATTAGAGATGAGCGAATTTATGGATCCTCAGGACTCGGATCAGTTGAGTCTCTCTAACTAAAACTTTTTTACAAACTACACCATTTAGTTGGTAAGTAGATCTTAACTGGTACCTGTAGCACCAAGTAGCCGACCAAGCTGTTTAGGAAACTTCCTGCATGGTCAGAAACATAAAAGACTCAAAATCGGATTCATCCGATTGATTTGAACTGTGGGATTCAACGGAACGGTCGGACTCGGACTCGTAACGTATAGCTACACAGCCAGGACTCAGTGTGCGACATCAAGGGGCAGGGTGGCTCAAATGGTTAAGGTGCTGAAACACCTGGAAGACCAGAAACACCTGGGTTCAAGCCCCACCTCCAGCAAGTCAACCACTGTTGGGTCCTTGAGCAAGACCTTTAACCCCTCCTGCTCCAGGGGCGCTGTATCATAGCTGACCCTGCGCTCTGACCCCCAACTTACTAAGATGGAATATGCGAAAAATGCATTTCATTGGCTCGGAACACGTACCTCGCACAATGACAATGAATTGAATATTATTATTGTTATTATTATTATCTCTTTAGTCCAAGCATTTGGTGGATTCTAAGAATTTGTTAAGTGCCATCTAGTGGAAGGAATCCCTGTATCAGAATCCTTACTTGTACAAGCGACTTAAAGAGACTCTGATTCGTTAAATCCGATTATGACAGAAGATCTGTCATAAATTTAATTCCAATGATGCCACATGTCAACAGGAGCCAATAAAGCAGACTCTATAAAGGCACGTGCTGGCCTTTACACTGGCAACTGGTAGCTGTTGAATGATACTGTATGGGGAGGGGAAAAAAAACAAAAAAAAAAAACGACACACTAATACAACAAAAACCCAAAAAACGGCATAATTGCATCTTTCTACTGTTAAAAAAAAAAAAAAAAAGAAGCTAATTGAAATTACAATGCTTGCAATGACCTCCACACACAGGACTGCCAAAACTTTCACACACAGAAGCTACTGGAGCTGACTGGCAGAACGCAGCACTACAGAGAACATTCTAAAAAGACAAAAAGAACTCCCAGCTCAACACAACGACCGAGCGTGAGAGGGGAATGCGTGCGCATCGCCACCAGGAACAAAAGAATGTGACCTTATGTACAGGTGAGACAGAATGGGGGGAGGAGAGTGATAAACATCAAGCAGGTAGATACATCAGCGTCTCTCAAGCACTTAAAATATTCATAATAGCTTAATAACCATATGGACACCCTGCAATTCCTAAAACTGATTTAAGGATCACTGATTTAGGAGAAAGGTTGCTGAGATAAGCTGAACACATAAACTTCATGACGTGTGTGTTTCATTTACAGTGTAAAAATAATCAAGGATTGACAATAATTAGTTATAATGACGGCACCGAGAGCCCCGCCCCCAAAATGAAATGCTGCTTAGGGCCACCTGAAGGCTTGAGCCGGCCTTGCAATTCGTCTTCAAACTCTTATGTTCTAACATTTAATAAAATAGTTTAGCCTGCATTAGTGTCATTCAGTGTGTAAAGTGTCCACGAGATTACATAGCAAACTAGCCGCTAATTACAGATATAAAGTGTTTTCATTTAGTTAAATTATAGGCTGTCTTATGATTTACTAAAACAAGGGAATAAGATGTGAAAGGAACAAATTCTCCATACTGTAATTATTAATCATCCGAGTAAAGGAAATTCAGACCTAAGCAGGGATTTTAGTACTTTCAATACTCTTTTTTTTTTTTTTTTTCAGTAACAGTAGCGACGGGCCCCTAAGGATGAATCCCTAGAACCGTCCCTGCACACGAAGGCACCAAGGCATTTAGCAGATGTTCTTATTCAGAGCGACTTACATTTATCTCTGTTATACAACTGAGCAATTGAGGGTTAAGGCCCTTGCTCAAGGGGCCCAGAAGTGGTGGCTTGGTGGAACCCACAATCTTTGGTTTGGTAGTCCAACACCTTAACCAGGAGCCACCACTTCCCCATGACCTTGTGCATGTATAGCCCAGACGCAAACACACACCCCAGGCACTTCTCACTACATGTCCGGTACACACCAATCCAAACGTGTGTATTTTCAGAGAACACTTTTTAAAAGACAATGAACTGATAATAAAGTGGAAACCAAGACTTGTATGTAAATCTCATCATTTCGACAGGCCGGACTTTCTCTTCCTCCTAGACATAATTATACCTTAAACATGCCCATAACCACACAGTCATGTTTGATGCCCTTTAGCTAGACGCTCCTCTTTAAATGGTCGAAATATATAAACGCGGAGGTAAAAACGACCTGTATGAGCAGCTGCTGGTCAGAGAGGCCGGGATCAGGGAGGTCCGAGGTTAGATGCCGACGTTGGACGACTGTAGCGGGCAGTGTCAGGAAAGAGCTTTCCTCCTCACCATCGCTGATCAGGAAATCCACTGAGCTAGCTGCACACAGACACACAGTGGGATACAACAGGGATGAAGCCAGGTTAAAATACTTAATACATATTAGGAAGTAAACTCGAGGGGTGTTCCAGCCCAGTCTGGCAAAACACAACTAAAAATATGCCAGCAGGAGCTTTGGACTTTCATGTCGGCACGATTAAGAACAAAGCCCAGAGATCATAAGGTCCCTACAGTGCGTGTACTTATACGCAGTATTTACGAATTTATCCTGTCTGATCAAAGTGACCATTTATAATATTTTGGGAAATAGAACCAAATAAATAAAATGGAAGTGTGGAAGGGCTTAAAAATATATCATATATAAGTTTAAGCCTGCATTCTTCCTTTTTAACATTATGTTTGTCTCTTGTTTTCTTACTGGCTGGCGTGCGGTGGCACCTCCTGCATCACCGTGGAACGTTTGTTTTAAATGCATCGTTCTGTTGGCGGGGGAAGCTAACAAATTTTCTTCTTCTTCTTCTCCTTTCGGCTGTTCCCTTTTAGACCTAACCCTATTCTCTACATCCTCTACACTCACACCCACTAACTTCATGTCCTCGTTTATCTCATCCCTATACCTCCTCTTTGCTCTTCCTCTTTACCTTCTGCCTGGTAGCTTCATTTCTAACATCCTCCTACCGATATATTCACTGTCCCTCCTCTGTACATGTCCAAACCACCTCAATCTGGTTTCCCTGACTTTCTCCACAAAACATCTAATATGAGCCGTCCCCGCTGATGAACTCGTTCCTAATCTTGTCCAACCTCATCACTAGAGGAAAACCTCAACATCTTCAGCTCTGCTACTTCCAGCTCTGCCACCTGTCTCTTCCTCAGCGCCACTGTCTCTAAACCATACATCATAGCTGTCTCACCACTGTCTCTAAACCATACATCATAGCTGCTCTCACCACTGTCTCTAAACCATACATCATAGCTGGTCTCACCACTGTCTCTAAACCATACATCATAGCTGTCTCACCACTGTCTCTAAACCATACATCATAGCTGCTCTCACCACTGTCTCTAAACCATACATCATAGCTGGTCTTATCACTGTCTCTAAACCATACATCATAGCTGTCTCACCACTGTCTCTAAACCATACATCATAGCTGGTCTCACCACTGTCTCTAAACCATACATCATAGCCGGTCTCACCACTGTCTCTAACCCATACATCATAGCTGGTCTCACCACTGTCTCTAAACCATACATCATAGCTGTCTCACCACTGTCTCTAAACCATACATCATAGCTGGTCTCACCACTGTCTCTAAACCATACATCATAGCTGGTCTCACCACTGTCTCTAAACCCATACATCATAGCTGGTCTCTCACCACTGTCTCTAAACCCATACATAGCTGTCTCACCCTGTATCTAACCATACATCATAGCTGCTCTCACCACTGTCTCTAACCCATACATCATAGCTGGTCTCACCACTGTCTCTAACCCATACATCATAGCTGTCTCTCCACTGTCTCTAAACCATACATCATAGCTGGTCTCACCACTGTCTCTAAACCATACATCATAGCTGGTCTCACCACTGTCTCTAAATCATACATCATAGCTGGCCTCACCGCTGTCTCTAAAACCATACATCACAGCTGGTCTCACCACTGTCTCTAAACCATACATCATCCTAGTCGGTCTCACCACTGTCTCTAAACCATACATCATAGCTGGTCTCACCACTGTCTCTAACCATACATCATAGGCTCGGTCTCACCACTGTCTCTAACCCATACATCATAGCCGGTCTCACCACTGTCTCTAACCCATACATCATAGCCGGTCTCACCACTGTCTCTAAACCATACATCATAGCTGGTCTCACCACTGTCTCTAAACCATACATCATAGCTGGTCTCACCACTGTCTCTAAACCATACATCATCATAGCTGGTCTCACCACTGTCTCTGAAACCATACATCATAGCTGGTCTCACCACTGTCTCTAAACCATACATCATAGCTTTCTCACCGGTCTCTAAAACCAACATCATAGGGTGTCACCGCTGTCTCTAAACCATACATCTAGCTGTCTCCCCACTGTCTCAAACCATACATCATAGCTGGTCTCACCACTGTCTCTAAAACCATACATCATAGCTGTCTCTCCACTGTCTCCCACTGTCTCTAACCATACATCATGCTGGTCTCACCACTGTCTCTAAACCATACATCATAGCTGGTCTCACCACTGTCTCTAAACCATACATCATAGCTGTCTCACCACTGTCTCTAAACCATACATCATAGCTGGTCTCACCACTCTCTCTTAAACCCATACATCATAAGCTGGTCTCACCACTTCTCTCTAAACCATACATCATAGCTGGTCTCACCACTGTCTCTAAACCATACATCATAGCTGTCTCACCACTGTCTCGTACACCTTCTCCTTGATTCTATCTGATATTCTCTAACAAATAATTAGGCTATATTAATCTAACAAATAACTTATAATCCGGCCCCCGGGCTGTAGTTTTTGGACCCCTGATGTACGCCATACAGAGCGTCTTTTGAATGTTTCCGGGAGCAAAGCAGTAAAGGAAGGTTTGTATTCAATAATTGTCTGAACTATAAATGTTGATGTTATGCTACTGTAATTATTACATGTTTTTCTATTCCAGACAGGTCGAGTTAAAGAAACTAGCAAAACAGATTTTAACCAGACGAAGTGTGTGCGAGGATCGGCTAAACCGCCTGCTATAAAAGAGGCTCTGGACAAAACATTGGTTCAAAAATGGCAAACGTGAGACAATAGTTGGACTCGCATTACATACTGATTGTCCTAGATGACCCTGTCCATTTCCACAAAAACAAACTCAAGGTTCTGCAGGTACCATGGAAACGGGCACAGTGCGATAAGAGTGTATGTGGACAGATAAAGGCTTTCTGCGTGTGACACATTAACCTAACATGGGTGCCTGCATATATATATATATATATATATATATATATATATATATATATATATATATATATATATATATATATATATATATATATATATATGTGTGTGTGTGTGTGTGTGTGTGTGTGTGTGTGTGTATGTCTGGATCTACGGCACAGGGCTTGGTGGTCTTATCATGGCCAAAACAATCCCGGCTCTGTGCTCCTACAGTCGCCTGGCTGCACACAAAACAAGGTTATGAGATGCAGGTGGATTTCAGTTTCACCTGCCCGTGCTGGAGGTTTTCTACATTCCATAAGAGAGAAGATTAATGACATCAAATAGGAGCTGTGGCTTCATGCTTTCGATGTGGGAGGGACGATCGCACAATATGCTCGCCATTCAAGTGGTTAACGTGGAGATCACGCTGCTGGAAAGCATGAACGCAGAGGAGACGGACGAATAGAGCCAGCTTTACTTTTTAAAATGTTTAACAAAGAGTGTGTATGGCGATGCTCCAGCAGTGTTAAAATGTTTGATCGACTGGTGCTTTGATGATGAACTGATGAAAGACGCTGTAAGGTGGCGCCAAACTTACGGGACAGCTACACGTACGCCAGGGCCAAAAAATTAGTACAAGTCTGACCTTCAGCCTGTTTACCTGCAAATAAGTCTAATCACAAGACGATCATTTAAGCAGACCAGTAAACACACGTTCACGCAATCAGGCCGAGATTTGATTGCGGTTATCCTGCGCAGTGTTTTAACCGTCGTTAATTACTTTTACATCTGCATACGGACTCAATTGCATTATGATGCGTACATGACGATATTCGCAGGTATTACATCATTCATTAACGTAACTGGCACGTGTGTTAGACATTTTATCTGTCATCGTTTAATCAGACCTTCCATTCGTTATAACTGGCAGTTACTGCATTATTAGAATAAAAAAAAAAAAAAAAAAAAAAAAAAAAAAAGTAGAAATGTTCCCTAAGATCAAAGAATTAAACTTGATACGAGATTAGCATAAAATTCTATAAACAAATATTATTATACAACAATTATATAATAATATAATATATTATTATTATATACAAATAAAGTAAGGGAAAAAAACTTCCCCGTAGATCCGCTCAACACGCCTGTTTCTTCAGCACCAATTATAGTGTCCAAACGCCCCGCCAGGCACCACCAAATTTCCAAAACGCCCCGGCACGGACTACTCAAACACCAACTAGAGGGGCGCTACCGCTAACTTAAGGTGTTTAACATACCTAAACATCTGGATTAAAATTAGCGTACGCATGTTAAAATGATAATACCTGATTCAAATTACGAGTTTCAACGCATTATTTAGATTGAAGTATTGCGTTTACACGTATAGCCTAAATCGCATTAAGAGGGTTTATGGAAACACACTGCGGTGAATAATTTTCGCCAGGTGCCCTTATGAAGGGCCACTTCCAGCCATCTAATTTTTTCCCTAGCAGATAAAGGTTATCCGGACTAGCATGAATCAGTTTGAGCTACGAACATCTCCATCCGTAAAGGCAAGGATGACTCTTTGGGAGTTTTTCCCATCTCTCTTGGGTGTGTTAGAGTTAAAAAAAAGAAGACAAAAGTCTACCTAACTCAAATTTTACACAAATGTTACACCTGTTCTTACGTGTCCTGTGCTACCAGGAAACACACGGGCAATGAGTCAATAAAGCTGAAACACCGTTTCTCAGACCGCCAGTGTTTTGGGATGGACTCCGCTGGGAAAAATTGAGCTATTCTTGGTTTGGAATTTTGGTAGCTTTGAAGTCGGTGGTTTTGGGATGTCCTTCAGCGGCTCACCTGTTGCGAGCGTTAGCTAAGGTGCCCACGTTTTCATTCGAAGACTCTAAATTATTCGAGAGAACACTGCCGGTTAAATATTTCAGTCCGTTATATAAACATCTCTTATCTATAGCTTCAGAAGTATGTCCGGTTTTAGCTTCGCAAGAGAGGATAAAGAATGCGAGCACACACACACACACACACACACACACACACACAGGAAAGAGCTTTTACCTTGAAAAAGTGTAAATGCCTCCCCCTTCATTTAGCCTGCTTTCCATTGCTTTCTTTCTACATTCTTCTGCTCCTCTCTCTGACTGAGCTAGTCAACCAAACGCACACACACGGTAACCTTCTCTCACGTTCATTCACACACACACACACACACACACACACACACACACACACATTCCTGTCATCTGAAAAATGTCACTGCACTGGTTTGAGCGAAACCACGTGAGCGCACTCACCGTCCAATGAGAGGTCATTGTTCCAAAGCTCCTGCAGGCAGGGGGTGTGGCCAAGGTCCCAGGTCTTCCGTGTGCCAAACATGACCGCTGGGCCAAGCAGAACGTACCGCTAAAAGAGAGAGAGAGAGAGAGAGAAAGACAAAGAAAAAGAGTAAGACAAAGAAAGAGAGAGAGAAAAGAGAGACAAAGAAAAAGAGTTTGGTGAGTGTGAAAAAGAAAGAGAGCGAGAAAGAGAGACAGAGAGACAATGAGGGGGGGACAAGGAGAGAAGGAGAGAGAGAGAGACAGAAAGAGAGGGAGAGAAGGAGAGAGAGAGACAGAAACAGAGGGAGAGAAGGAGAGAGAGAGACAGAGGAAGACAGAGAGACATAGAAAGAGAGAAAGAGCAGGAGAAATAAAAACAAAAAGAGACAAAGAAAAAGAGTGAGAAAAATAGATAGAGAGACAGAAAGAGGAAGAGAAAGAGAGGGAGCGAAGGAAGGAGAGAGAAGGAGAGTGAAAAAGAGAGAGGAGGAGAGAGAGAGAGAGAGAGAGAGAGAGAGAGAGAGAGTTATAATCCCTGCATTGTTCACTGTTCAGTTTGGATGAAACAGGGCATTAAAGTCTGTTCGGCAGGTGACTCACCGCCCCAAGATCTTTTTTATTATAGTGAATAAAGTCAGAGCCGCACACAAATACACACAAGTACAGACACACACTTCAAAATCCAGCTACACAGAAAACAAACCCCACACATGGTGCCACATTTACACTTACACCCCTATCCATTTCAACGTTAAGGGTCTTGCTCAGGGGCCCAGCAGCGGCAGCTTGGTGGTGTGACTTAACCCACAAACTTCTGATTAGCAGTACAACCCCTAAACCTTTCACACACACACACACACACACACATCAGGCATGTCCGCACATACACACATGCAAGTTATAAGGACAAACAGGAAGAGCCTCAGGCTGGACTGCCTGCGCTTTCCTATCCAACTGACAGGACAGATTTTCCAGGATCGTTACAGTGCTGTGACTTTTTATATGAAGAACAAAATCAGTTCAATAATTATAAGTATATATTAAAATAATTTATATATAATATTCATAATTATAACAGCTCTTATAATAACTACATTATCTATCGTTACACTTCATCCATATTTACTGCATCATCCAAACTCTTGTATGTATTTATCCATTATGCCATACTTTGTCTGTTATAACCGTTTAATACCATATATACCCTTATAGATACCATATATACACACACTACTGCACCTTCTGTACATTATTTACCCTCACCTCTATAATTATCAACCTCATACTCTTACTTATTACACTGCTATTTATTGTTAATAAGCCACTTATGCACTTCTGGTTAGATGTTAACTGCATTTCATTGGCTCTGGACACGTACCTTTTTTTTTTACAGCATCACCTGGAAGTGTTTTCCTGCCCCAAATATTCACCCCAAAAATGAGACTAAGTATGTCTACATAGTTTTAGACCAACATCAGAAGTTAGCATTCAAATAACACATGGCAGTAGCTATGAGTTTAGCATCTTTTTGTGTAAAACCTCATCAGCTGTCAGATACCGGGAGTCATACACACACCTGCTGTTCTGTTTTCTGGTTAAAAATAAATAAATAAAACATCTTTCTCAACCTTCTCATCATCTTTCCTACCGGAACACCCGATTCTCCGTTCCTTTCATCATCACTGTGAATAAGGAAGTGAAGAAAAGCCATAAAGAGTGAAAGAGAACCAAGATGTAAGCAAACTATTGCATGTTTGCCTTTGTGATTACCCATAATCCCTCCAACCTGACAGCAGATGGCCTCCTCCCTCCCTCCGCCTATTACTGTGGTCAAGGGCGAAGCCGACCAGACATCCTGGAATGCATCCAGAAAGCATAATATAGTGTGGACGCGTTTACTGAAAATAATTATCAACACTAATGAGGCTCGTCAGCTTGTAACCGTGAAGTTTACACGTCTGACCAATCAGCTTTTAGAGTTTAAACTCGTGACTAAACAGCTAAATAAGTAAGGCCAGTTATTTTACTTCATTATGATTGATACCATTTGTGTTTCGACTCCGATCCCCCTGATCCCCCCCCCCCCGTGTTGTTTCGACGACTCCGATCCCCCCCGTGTTTCGACTCCGATCCCCCCCCTGTGTGTTCCCCCCCCGTCGACTCCGATCCCCCCCGTGTTTCGACTCTCGATCCCCCCCGTTTCGTTTTCGACTCGATCCCCCCCGTGTTTCGACTCCGATCCGATCCCCCCGTTGTTTCGACTCCCGATCCCCCCCCGTGTTCGACTCCGATCCCCCCCGTGTTTTCGACTCCGATCCCCCCCGTGTTTTCGACTCCGATCCCCCCCGTGTGTTCGACTCCGATCCCCCCCGTGTTTGTGCGACTCCCCCCCGATCCCCCCCCGTGTTTCCCGTGTTTTCGACTCCGACCCCCCCGTCTTGTTTGTTTGTTTTCGACTCCGAGACCCCCCCCGTGTTTCGACTCCGACCCCCCCCCGTGTTTCGACTCCGACCCCCCCCCCCGTGTTTCGACTCCGATCCCCCCCGTGTTTCGACTTCCGATCCCCCCCCGTGTTTTCGACTCCGACCCCCCCCGTTTGTTTCGACTCCGACCACCACCCCCCCCCGTGTTTCGACTCCGACCCCCCCCCCCCGTTGTTTCGATCCCGTTCCCCCCGTGTTTCGACTCCGATCCCCCCCGTGTGTCCGACTCCCCCCCGTGTTTCGACTCCGTCCACACTATATTATGCTTTCCCCGTGTTTCGACTCCGATCCCCCCCGTGTTTCGACTCCGATTCCCTTTGTGCGTCGTTGTGTTTCTGCTCGATTCCGTTGTTGCGTCGACTCGATTATAACTCGATTATTGTGTGTCGGCTCGGTTCCGTTGTGGTTCGGCTCGGCTCGATTATTGTGCGTCGGCTCGGAATCCGATGTGCGTCGACTCGAATCCGATGTGCGTCGGCTCGAATCCGATGTGCGTCGACTCGAATCCGATGTGCGTCGACTCGAATCCGATGTGCGTCGACTCGAATCCGATTGTGCGTCGACTCGAATCCGTTGGGTATGTTGGCACTACTAGCCCACCCTATTGTCCTCTATTTCAAGAAAAAAAAATTACGGAAACACTTTCTAACTCTGCTAAAACCTGCAAATTTATTCATTTGTTTTTTTTTACCCCAATATCGGTAAATTAAGTCCCCTTCTAACGTTTGCCAGGGTGAAACTGTTCTGGGTGACTGTCCTACTACACATGGTTAAAAATTATTATTATTATAATGAAATGTACAAATTGCTCTTAATTATGCATTATATTTGGTCAAATCATGTGTGATTACATATTTTAAACATATTTTACCGTCACATCACGTCTAAAATATTGGGGGGGGGGGGGATGATGAATTATAAGCCCGTTTATATTTAGGTCACCTTTTTTGTACATAAAGGCAACAATGAATCCAGCGGTATGTAATAATCAGTTAATAGCCTGTGACAAGCGACAAGAGAGCCAATACTGACAAAGAGCATTTCATTAGACCAGCCATCAATTATTCAACACACACACACACACACACACACACACAGACGATCTGCACCCGGTATGTTTTGCCACAACGAAGCCAGCCGTCTGCAGTGTCTTACACATCAGCCTTTGTGTCTTGTCTGTACACACACACACCCACCCACACACACACACACACACATGCAGAATGACGAGCTTACACACAGGATGAGAGCGATAGAACGTGCTGCTGGGGCAGAACGAGCAGAAATCACACGCTCTACCTGTTTTAGACATAAAAACGTCACAGGCTTTACTATAATTGGAAATTAGCAGCACTTGAGCTAACAGATGCGTCAGTTGCAGCAGCGCAACACGACACACATTTACACTGTCCGTTTGTACTCACCTCCCGGCTCCCTTCATCTCAGCACGGTCATGAAGAGGAGCACACACACGCACACACACACACACACACACAGTAACTGTACTGTACATACACAAGCAGGCAGGATCACACTGCCGCCAGCAGCCCCTCTGCACTCCCTTTTTTTCTCGCTCTCTCAGTCTGTCTCACACACACACACACACACACACACACACACCGTCTCTCTCCCTCTCTCTAACACTATGCTTTCCTTTACAGTTCCTTAGTAACAGAACTTAGAAAAAAAATCAGCACCACTGCACATCTCCCCTCCTTCTCCCCATCTTTTTTCCATTGCTCTCTCTTCATTAGCTGCAGAGAGAAATATTCTGCAGAAACCGCTTTGACCCTTCTGCCTCTGTGTGTGTGTGTGTGTGTGTGTGTGTGTGTGTACGTCAGTCACATGGCAACCTAATTTTGGCCTCCGATATGGAAGCACATCATCATACACGTCACAGACCACATCGTCTACAAGATGCATACGTCTTTTTTTAAATAAATTTTAAGGGCATTTTTTTGCCTTTTTTGATAGGACAGAGGAATGGAATGGGGGAGAGAGAGAGAGAGAGAGAGAGAGAGAGAGAGAGAGAGAGAGAGAGAGAGAGAGAGAGAGAGAGAGAGAGAGAGAAAGAGAGAGAGAGAGGTGGGACCGGAAAGGACCCAAACCGGAATCGAACCCAGGTCTGAACCTGGGCATGTGGGTGCCGGCGACTTAACCCACCACATGATGTCAATTATTAACCTGTCCAGTCCTAATTATACACACACACACACACACACACACACACACACACACACACACACACACTAAGAAAACACAAGTGCACCTTCCTATGCTAACTGATCAGAGTTTAAACCTTCTGCTTGTACATTAAGAAGCTCGTCATTCTCTCAGATACGACATTGCTGCACTGACCTCATTTACTCCAGAACCGTCGCTCTCCAGAGATGAAGCTCTCTTTCTCACACACACACACACACACACACACACACACACACACACAGGAACACACTTTCTCACTCGCCTCCCATGGCTCAGTAACTGAGTTACTAACAAACACCATTAGGGAGAAATCTGAGCCCTGGTGATGCAGTTCTCTTACAAGCCTCCATCTGGTGTTAAAAACCCCGAGAACCTTCTCACCTGTTCAGTGCGTCTGCTGATACTAATTCATTGGGACACTGTGACGTGTTCTTCGTCCTGGATTAGCGATTGTCCACCCTGGCGCACTCGGCTTAAGAAACGTTTTTGACTTAACATTAGAACATAAAAATATAAAGAACAAGCAGCAATTCACAACTGGCAGAACTTTTATATCTTAGCAGAATGATCATACATCAGCAGAACCCGTGTGTGAAGCTCTCAGATAATGAACAGTTCTGTATGGTTTGACGCAAAGTAGCTGCCATTTTAAGCTGGGGGTTTTAAAGGGGACTCATCTGGTGGCATAATGTGCAACAACCCCAACATGTCTAAACTTGTAAAATAAAAGGCTTTAAAGGAGAAACTGTGGGTAAAACAATTAAACACATCTACTGAATGCATTCTTTAAATTACTTGGAATGGGATTATATGATTAATGATAAAATGACTGGTGGGCCCCTGAGCAAGGCCCTTAACCCCCTCAGTTAAATGAGATAATTGTAAGTTGCTCTGGATAAGGACATCTGCCATATGCTGTACATGTAAGATGTAGAACTGCTACAGAGTTATAGGGAAGCTCATTCTTAAAAGCTTAATGAGCTTTGTGGGGAAGTGGTGGCTCATGGTTAAGGTGTTGGACTACCAACCCGAAGATTGTGGGTTTGATTCCCAGATTCACCAAGCCACAATTTAACCCCCAGTTGCTCAGTTGTATAAATGAGATATTTAGGGGAAGTGGTGGCTTATGGTTGAGGTGTTGGACTACATGGTTGAGGTGTTGGACTACCAACCTGAAGATTGTGGGTTCGATTCCCAAGCAACCACTGATTGACTGATTGCTCAGATGTAAAAATGAATATATATACCACCGAGGTCAGACAGAGAGACCTTCAGACAGCACATCAACGCAGTAACCTGGGTGCACTTCCCTCAGTCAATAAAGAACGCACTAATCAGAAAATCCGTAACATATCTGCGATCTCTTGCTGCTTTATCATTCTCCGATCGCAGATCACAAGCTACTTACGCAAGAACCACGTCAAACGAAACACATCTCTCGCTCTCTCTCTCTCTGGGAGAAAAACAGGGTGAAAAGGGGACAAGGACAATGCTCAACAGCCACGCTCCCATATCAACAACACAAGTCAAACAACACACAAAGTGATTGAACAAAGCATCCTCCCAGAAACACAAATATTGTCAAAGAGACAATAACAACAACCATTTCATTCAGAGTGACCACCATCACCACAACCACCCATACAGCAAATATTACCCAGCCCGAAACTTATGCTGAAAATCCTAGATTTACCGTTTACATTTACAGCATTTGGTAGACTTCCTTATTCAGAGCGGCTTACATTTATGTCTTTTTATACAACTGAGCAATTGGGGGTTAAGGGCCTTGCTCAGGGGCCCACAGTGGTTGCTTGGTGGTGCTGGGAATCAAGGCTCGGTCTTTCTGGTATTAGCCGTGTCCACACCTCCTTCAAGTGGAATCCCTGTGGCCACACCTCCTTCAACAGGACTTACAGAGTCCACACCCTGACTGAAATTGAGGGTTAAGGGCCTTGCTCAGGGGCCCACAGTGGTTGCTTGGTGGTGCTGGGAATCGAAACCCGGTCTTTCTGGTATTAGCAGTGGCCACACCTCCTTCAACGGGAAATCCCTGTGGCCACACCTCCTTCAACAGGGAATCCCTGTGGCCACACCTCCTTTATTGGGACTTACAAAGGCCACAGCTCTTTTACTGGGACATACAGAGTCCCCACCTTTACTGGGACATACAGAGTCCCCACCTTTACTGGGACATACATGTCCCCACCTTTACTGGGACATACAGAGTCCCCACCTTTACTGGGACATACAGAGTCCCCACCTTTACTGGGACATACAGAGTCCCCACCTTTACTGGGACATACAGAGGCCCCAGTTCCTTTACTGGGACATACAGAGGCCACAGTTCTTTTACTGGGACATACAGAGGCCACAGTTCTTTTACTGGGACATACAGAGGCCACACCTTTACTGGGACTACCTACTAAACAGAAAACAATGGCTAAAAATGCCATGGTTTCGTCACTGAGATGGACAAAGAGCCGAAAGCCCTTTTACCAAAACTTTACTTCATAAGAACCATCCTAACTACATAGTAAGGCATAGAAGCCATGCCTTTAAGGTACTCTCAAGCACAGTGGTGCCACCTATCTTTAATACATTTATACATTATAAGAATCATGAAACTATTACACCATCTGTATAAACATTGCGCTCTTTCTCCAGTCTCCTACCTGGGCTTTTTTGCTGCACTCAGGTACTTCCAGCTGGGTGGTCGTACATGCTGTGTGGTGGTCCAGGTTTTTGCTTTTTACAGAATTTCCCGCTTTTCCATGCTGTGTACAGGTTGAATTTTCGCTTGATTTCTCTTTAAACTCTGCTGCCTGGACTTCATGAAGCTGCACAGCCTTCTGTCTTTTCAGCAGGCTGTGAATAGACAACAGCAACAGTGGGCACAGAACGTACATGATCTCGGGGACGAGCACAAAGCACTTTCAGCTTTTCTGTAACACCCTGTTGCACAGTAGGTCCTCTGGGGATATTTAAACTGTTTCTGCTCCAGAGGGAGACTGTAATGCTATCTTCTGGTGCGTGTTACAGCTGTCTGTGATATCAGCTGTTGCACTGCCAACCTTGGAGTTTAGTCAGAAAGCATGGAAGGAAACATGAGCAACATCTTGCAGACACAGCGATCAATGTCTAATATGACGTTCTTCTCCACTTTTCAATCCGAATACAAAGTTCAGTTCTGCAGAACATTCACAGCATTTCCCTCATCTCCAACTGTTAATCCAGCCTCTTGGTCTTAACAACCACGTAGCTTGTAAGCTCTCGCTGAGAGTATGGCGTGACATCCTAATGCTCATTTAGATTCCAGGTAATCCTCTGTCCTCATGTCCTCTATTGTGACTGCCCCAGGCAGGTTGCACAAACCGCTTTTATAGCCTATGAATGCTTTTATAACTGGTCACGCATTGCTCACCTGGATACACAGAGACCCGCCCCTGATGAAACATTGAGCTCTTCTCCGGAAAATGATAGTCCTTCATATCTATCTGACTTACGATTCATTACAGAAATCACTCTTATCACGTAGCATTAATCAAACGTTCACATCAAAACGTTCCTTTAAAAGTTATAGCCCAAAGTCTACTAACAATTTATTCTATAAATGTACGGATTTCTTCCTGTTTGGAGAAACTAATGAGCTCCTGAGGAAAGCTGTTAATCATCCATATCCACTCCCACCGAGAGAACTCCAAAGCCCTACTGACTGCAGTTATTATTTTTAGTAGAAATGCAATAATGTACCAAGCTTTATTTTATTTTTTTTTACTATTTTCGAACAGTTTCTGATGTACATTATGGTGATAGGGCTTTTGGAAGATCAGGGCTTGATTTCCAGCACCACTAAGCCGCCACTGGTGCGCAGTTGAGCAACCACCCCAACGCACGTTGTATAACCACCCAACCCCAATCGCACAGTTGTATAAAAGACTAAGTAGCTCTGAATAAGGGTGTCCGCCATATGATGTAAATGTAAATTTAAAAAAAAAAAAAGGGGAAAGAACTCCCAGAAAATTGTGCTACCACCACCATGCTTCATGGAAATTTTCCAATGTTCTCAAACTAATTAGAAATGTTGGGTTACATTCTAAAGCAGCACTCATGGTTAAAGCCGAGGGCTCATCAGACCAGGAAACCATTTCCCACGGGCTTGCTGTGTTACCCAATAGGATTTTATACTGCCGCCACCAATAATGACCGCCACCACTTATCTTAGGTAACCATAATAAATCTGACCAAATACGTGACTAATCACAGCAACAATGACTATCATCACTATATTATGTTTTAAAATTGCAACACTTGTATTTGCTGTATACACACACACACACACACACACACACACACACAAAACCCTGTGTGAGCAGCAGAGAATATTTGATTGGTTAAGGGCTTCAGAGAGATGGTCTAAATATAACGTGACCTATATTATAAGCTCTGTGCCAATCTCTGCAATGTCACCTGATGGACGCTGACGGTCTCAATTATGGTGAACCGATTCTGATGGCATGAACGTCTAGCGGCACATTTTCAGTTTGTCACATGTTTAATTTGTGGTTGTTCGGAACCAGAGCAAAGAGGAAAGGGAATCGCACCGTTCCACCATAACTTGAGTCGACGTCATAGGAACTGTCGAGACAATATAATAAAACCTCATCAAACATAAGACCTCATTTCCTAGGCCATTTTTTTCTATATCATCCACCAAATTAAAGCAGATAAGATCTACCAAAGTGTCCATGGTCCAAGTGACCATTTCGGATTCACAGCTACTGCTTATAAACAGCTAACGATTTTACATTTGTGGCATTTGGCAGACGCTCTGATTCAGAGCAGTAGAGAAATTGGGGGTTAAGGGCCCTGCTTAAGGGCCCAGCGGTGATAGGTTGGTGGTGCTGGGAATCAGACCGGGATCTTCAGATTCAGATTCAGATTCTATTACCCAACCTGCCGTTTCTGACAGATCAGGGAAGCTTTGCAGAAACACCAGAGCAATACAATAGTGATGAACAACAGAGATGAACAACAATGTGTACTGAAGTTTGGATGGAAACTGGACCAGGGATGATTTTTACAGGTGTTTTAATGTTTCTGATACGACCAGACAATTCTGAAAAAGTGCCAGTCCTGATCTCGGTCTCAGTAACCCCCCGCTGGCCTCCACAACTGAAGCAGGCCAAGCTTCTTCCACCTGGATATAAATAAATATTCAACTTCATTGTCATTGTGCGAGGTACGTGTTCCGAGCCAATGAAATTCAGTGTTTTTCGCATATCCCATCTTAGTAAGTTGGGGGTCAGAGCGCAGGGTCAGCTATGATACAGCGCCCCTGGAGCAGGAAGGGTTAAGGGTCTTGCTCAAGGACCCGACAGCGGTTGGCTTGCCGGTGGTGGAGCTTGAACCCAGTGTTTTCTCTTTTTCTGGTCTTCAGATCACAGCAACTCAGCACCTTAACCATTTGGGCCACTGCCACATAACCACTGCCCCTTGGCCCCCGTGTATATACACACACACACACACACCCCCACCCCCTAACTTCTTTTCTCAAAAATGATAGAAGGTGCTCAGGTCCACAGTTGCTTATATCCACCCAACTGTTTAATCATAACTGAACTCTGCCATGTCACGTAACTGAGATAAAGTTTTTATTGTATAGAAATAAAACAATGCACTTTATCAGACAGTCTCCTTCATTGGAATCCTCTACGGCTCATACTATTATGTCCACCGAAGTCTGTAAAATTAAATTAGCCGATCACCAACCATAATTCAACGGAACTTCGTTTAATTTTTAAAACCATCTGATTTACACAAAAGAAAAAACAACACAAAGTAAAATAAGTATTTACCTCCCAGGGCAATATTTTGTGTTGATTGACCCCAGTATAAAAGTCTAGCTACAGGTTCTTTGGGATGTTGCCCATCCTTTTTGACGAAATTGCTCAGGCTGTGTCATATTTACATTTACAGAACTTGGCGGACGTCCTTATCCAGAGCGACTTACATTTACCTCCTATTTATACAACTGAGCAATTGGGGGTTAAGGGCCTTGCTCAGGGGCCCCACAGCGGTGGCTTGGTGTTGCTGGGAATTGAATCCCGGTCTTGATGGTATCGGTCCTTAACCTTAACCACCAATCCACCACTTCCCACTTTGTCTGAGATTTGGGAAGTGGTGGATTGGTGGGGAAAGTTGTGTTAAGATTTTTTTTTTTTTTTTTATCGAACCATTCCAACACAATCAGTTTCTTGAATCTGAATTATTCGTTGTAGCTTCGGCAGTACGTTCCGGATAGTTTTTCTCCTGGAAGTCAACCCTCTGCCTTAGTCCTTTCTGGAATTGGAACCCATAACAGTAACACCATTTTTTTTTTTTTTCCACTCCTTAATGAATTTACAGGTGATAAAAACGTCTCCTTTGTGACGTACACAGACGCAGTAGGAATTCCTTCCCTGGTAATAAAATGATGATATCTGAGTAAGTTAAACAGGAACAAGCCAAAATGGCTGTTTTAACCCAGAGCGCAGGACATTAGTTATTCGATCTAAAGTCTATACTAACCACAATTACGAAAAAACCCCAACACAATAGCAATACAAGACTAAACTTGTCAATCGTCAACGTTTGCCTATAACAGAGTGTCATATCATGTCCATAAGAGGTCCAGATAATAATAAAAACATCACAACTACGACTTGCAGTTCACGGATTTTATTTCTTTCTCTTTCTCCAAATTTTATATCAGTGGTGACTTTTTTTTTATAGGTTTAATTAAAGTCTGCAGGAAAATCCAGAGCGAAATCCAGACAGAAGTTAAGAAATGCAGACACACAGAGAGAAGAAAAAAACAAACACATCCATGGTGATGGATAGAAAAACAGAGGGTAAAAAGGGGAGGCAAACTAGCAAAGAAGAGGTGGGACAGACAAGCCTATGAGAGACAGACAGATAAACACAAAAAGGCAGGAACACATACGTAAAATACGAGGCAAAATCTATGAAGTCAGAATCTCCTGGTCGTCAGCGGTCCTCACATGCCTGGTGTGTGTGTGTGTGTGTGTGTGTGTGTGTTGTTTAATTTTAGCAGCTAATTACACATCAAGTCAGACGGGTGGGAAGCACCATAATCACAGGGTACATCCTAACTGGGGAGTGTGTTGTGTGCGTTCGCTATGATGTTTAAGCGCAGAGCACTTTAAGCGCTAAACACCGTAATGTCCAGTGTGACGCACACACCACACACACACACACACACACACACACACACACACACACACAAGCAGCCAAAGTGCTGATTTTCTGGCACCACATCTTTAAACCCTCAGTCCCACCTTAACAGCTAGCAACATCAGAAATCCCTAACTGAGGGGTGTGTTTTCAAAATAACCCTCTGGTGCTCAGGACCTTATTGAAAGCAGCTTAGCCATGGCTCTACTCTACTTCTCGTTCACATCCGGTCAGCGAAAGTTAGGATCCAGCAACATGGATGAATACGCAGTTTGCAACACACACTTATTTTCGAGTCTTGATACTAGAACTAAAAAGCTAAATTACTGACAAATGGACGAACGGAACCTTTTCCTTACTGAGGACATTTAATAAAACAAAAAAAAAAAAAGAGAAGAAAAAGAAAAGGAGTTTATAGCTAAATACAGGAAAAGTTGACGTTGGAGCCATTTGGTTGCCTGGAAACATAGAAATAAAGCTAATTAACGCAACAGGGCAATTTTCTCATCCTTTACTGAGACACTTTTTAAAACGATGGACGGGTGGAGACAGACGTGTCCCCACTGCACGTAAAACACTTTATTACAGCGTGGCATGTGTTATTACTGTCTCTTGGTCTGCATAAAACTGAATGTGGTGTTAGGGGACGTCTTTACCTATAGTGCTATGTATAGAAATAAATCGAAATATGGTAGCTATGAGTTTATCGCTATAGAGAGAGAGTGATCTAGGAAAGGAGAGAACGAAACAGCGAGTTGTGGACATAGAGAGAGAGAGAAGAGAGAGAGAGAGAGAGAGAGAGAGAGAGAGAGAGAGGAAACGAAAAATGACAATTACAGTAGAGAGAAAGAGACAAGATTGGATAAAAAAAAAATCACAGACTGAAGAATAGAGATCGAAAAATATAGAGCAAAATAAACAAAGAAAGAGAACTGGAAAGGCAGATGGAGGAGAGAGAGAGAGAGAGAGAGAGAGAGAGAGAGAGAGAGAGAGAGAGAGAGAGAGACTAATAAAAACTGAGCGAGAAATCAGGACGGACAGACAGAAAGATGAAGAATCAGTCCAAGGACGAAAACTTAAATATAAAGAGACACAAAAATGTAGACAAAAATCCACAAGAAAAATAAAGAATAGATAGAGAGAAAAAAAGAGAGAAGAAAGAAAAGAAAACAATAAAAGATACAGAAAATGACAATTACAGTAAAGAGAAAGACACAGAAGATTTGAAGAAAATGGAAAAAAGGAAATCACAGACTGTAGAATAGAGAATAGAGAAAAATATAGAGCGAAATAAACAGAGAAAGAGAACTGGAAAGGGCAGACGGAGAAGAAGAGAGAGAGAGAGAGAGAGAGAGAGAGAGAGAGAGAGAGAGAGACAAATAAAGACTGACATTAAGTGACAGAAAGTGAAAAATCAGGAGGACGGAAACTTAAATAAAATGAGACATATACACAACAAAAATGTTAGACAAAAATACATAGAATAAATTAAGAGAGAGGAGAGAGAAGAGAGAAGAGAGAGAGAGAGAGAGAGGCAGAGACAGATAGAGAGGCAGCGAGAGATAGAAATAAGAGACAGTAGAGAGAGAGAGAGAAGATAAAATAGATAAAAGAGAAAGAGAAAGAAACATAATAGATATAGATAATAAAGATACAGAAGATAAGGGAAAGATAAAAAGGAAAGAGAGAAACAGAAATAGAGAGAGATAGATCGAAACGAAAGAGAGAGAGAAGAGGAGAGAGAGGCATAGATATGAGAGTCATCTGATAAATAAAGATACATGAACAATATAAGATATAGATAATATAAAAATATATAAATATTTTATATGATAATCTAACATAAATATATATAAATCTATATATATATGTCATATACATATATTCATCTAAAATAAAATAATTAGATAGATATATATAATATATTCTATATATATATAGATATATTTATATAGAATATATATATATATAAATATAAAAATATAAAGATATAAAACATAGTATTAGATATATATATATATATATATATATTAATACTTTTTATTATAATTGCTAAGAGATATTATAAAAAATGAACCCCATAATTAAAAAACCCAAGAAAAACCATGTGGTTTATGGCTTTTTACTCACAGCAGTGTTTTTTAGCTCCTTTGAGAGTCTTTGTGATCTGCAGCACAGCGTTAGGCATGGAATGAACTGAAGAATCGGCGGACAGGTGGAACGTGGCAGAGATCAGAGAAGAGTAAATGAAATGAAACAGTGAAGAGCAGTGCCACCTGCTGGTGTGATGCCGCTGGTACCGTCAGAGACGGGACCATCTGCTCTCGATTAAGTGCTTTAACATCGCTTCTGGAAACTAGTTTTTACGTTAAAGCGTTTAAAGACATACAAAACCCAGGAGACAACATGGCTCCATCAAATCAAAGGCCAATACGGAATTTTTCTGTTTTCAGCTGATTTGTCACAGTTACGTCACAGCACTCGGTCCCGGAACGAGTTTCAGTTGTTTTTCAGAGAAGACCAGAATAGCAGGATGAACCGCCACCCTAAACTCACTGCCACCTCACTGCTCCCAGTTAACCCCCCTGAGGACATCTCGCTGCACGCTGGGCTCGGAATCGCACTCTGCAATGACTCACGCTTGACAAAGGATTGACAAATGCGAGCTAATTAACACAATGAAGCACACACAGCTGCTTTATTGCGGTTCCTTTTCCGACACACGTGTTTAAACTCCTGCCGGGTGTGTTAATGGGCTGATAAAATAGGAGGAACCAATAAAAAAAAAAAATCCTCAAACTTCTCTAGTTTTTCTGAGGAGAACAGGAAGACAGGGGTGGAGCAGAGCGGAACACGATGTGGTTCTCATGTATTTCTGTCTGGTGGCCTATGTTTGTTTCGAAAAACCCGTCCACACTCACAGATCTTCAGTCACACACCACAGGCTGCAGCTCGGTCCGAAATAGCATACTTCCATACTACGTAGTCGAGTATGCAAGGCGAGTACATTTACAGCATTTGCAGAGCGACTTACATTCATCTCTTTTATACAGCTGAACAATTGGTGGTTAAGGGCCTTGCTCAGGGGCCCACAGTGGTGGCTTGGTGGGTCTTTCCTGGAGTAGTAAGCACAAATACCGAGTATGTGAAAAATAGTATGTAAAATGTGTCTGTCTGGATTTTGTAGTATCCATATGACGGACGTTACCATCCCATGAGCCATTGCACTGATTTAACATAATCCAACACGTCCGTCACATGATGATATCCAACACTGCAAATGTAGTGCGTCTGAATTTGAACCGTACTACTCATAACCATACTATACAGAACATACTCTTAACGGTAGGGACTTAAAAGTTAGTGCCTCCTTAAGTACTTGCGATTTCGGACACAGCAAATGAGAGAGAGAGAGA
>VCAZ01000210.1:0-77500 GCA_005784505.1 Bagarius yarrelli
GTTTCGGTTCATTCATTCATTCATTCATCTTCTAATCTTTTCCCTTATCAGGGTCACGGGCATTGCTGGAGTCTATCCGGCTGCCTGAAAGGAAAGAATGAGGGTACCCCTGAAAGGCCCCAGTCCATCACAGTGCCACACACACTCACACACTCTAAGGGAATTAGAATCACCAATCAATCTATAAATGTTTAGATGTGGAAGAACCGTAGAACCGAATAAACCAGCAGCACGGAGAACATGCGAACTCCCACAGAAAGGCTCTCCCGATGTAACCGGGACCTTCTGCTGGTACAATCGATGTGCTTATTACACGTTTTCAAGTTTCTTTAATTGATAATGATCCACGCTCTGAACGATTGTATTTCAGAACGCCGATAACCCCCCCAACCCCCACCCCCTCACCCCCCCCTTCTGCAGTTGAGTGCGGAAAGGGATTAAATCACTTTAGTGATTTATTATAGTGCTTACGTGGCCCGAGCTTTGTAATTACTTTTGCTGTTGATGTGATGTATCGATGATAGGTTTTGAAGACACCAACAGTCTTGATAACTCAAAGAGTGAAATAGTAAAAGACAGAGAGAAAGTCGGCGCCAGCGTTTACTGGGATTTTTGGCATCCCTTTTAGGGCTATCCGGAGGTAAGAGGTTGTTCTACCTGAGTACGGAGGACGAATGAAAGAAGAGGATCGAGTGTGGGGTTATGTGGCACTTAGTGTAGAAAAGCCTCCCAACGCTGCCCCGTCAACCTCCACAAGCGCTCATTACATCCCGAAGGCATTCTCCTCCCTTTTTTTACTCATACTGCACACAATTGCATAAGGAGGGGTTCCACTGGCCTCATCTCCTGTCTCTGTCATTCGGTCTACAATGTCTCTCGCTCTGTTCCCCTCCTCTCTCTCTCTCTCTCGCTATCTCTCTCTCATGCACGCTCATTAAAACGCGGGGCTTGCCTGCGTTCTTGTCGTGATGATGTTGGTGGCCACACTCGAAGAAGAGATGAAGGTTAGTGGTGTGTCCATTTGAAAGAGCACTGAAGATATCAAGTGCCGGATAATAAAAAGAGCAAGAAAGAGAGGAGAGAGAGAGAAAGAGAGATAATAAAACCGATCCAACAAGAGAGTGCACCTAAATTTCTGATTGTACATATTTTTAGAACTTTTGAACATTTTGCAAAAGAACGTTATCTAACAATAAGCCTTTTCATTCTCCACACTGCGGTAAAAATATGGCGAAGTCTGTGTGTCAAATAATTTTAACAAAGAACACGTTCAGCCAGGCCGCTCTGGAACTTACGTAGATTTTCGTAAGAGTTGTGTAAACAATAATGTTTAGAAACCCAGGAACTTAAGACATAAAGGGATATTTCACCAAAAGAATTAAAACAAATCATTTTATGAATTATTATTATGTTATTATTATTATTATTATTAAATTATTATAGGAACTTTTGTTATAATTAACAAAAACCTTTTCTAGCATTTTTCAGACGTCCTTATCCAAAGCGACTCACATCTAACCTTTTCTTCAACAACTAAGCAATTAGGGGGTTAAGGCCTTGCTCAGGGCTCCAACAGTGGCAGCTTGGTGGTGCTGGGAATCAAACCCTGATCTTTCATGTATCAGTCCAACACCCTACCACTAAGCCACCACTTCCCACACTGCCCATATTCATTTTTTACTGGGTAAAACACTTTCTCAAATGGTTCAAGAACTTGTTATAAACACCAGGAATAATTTGATTGAAGGAAATTTAATTTGGTTCCTCGGAGGGACAAAATAAAAAAAATAATATTCTACAGCTTATGCAGTATCGCATTTTATTCGACAACAGACTGCTAGTCTATCTGCTAACTCTATTTCATACACACACACACAGAAATCTATATCTATCTATCTATCTATCTATCTATCTATCTATCTATCTATCTATCTACACACACACACACACATATATATATATATATATAATATATATATATATATATATATATATATATATTATTAATATATATCTCCACCCAGCAGCATTTGAGTCAGAATCCAACATATGGCTTTGGCACCTAAATACTAAAACGTCTGCCCCATTACAAAAAAAAAATGCTTTGCGGCTGTCTGAACATCCCATAATAAAATAAACTCAGCATATTTTCGAGCTCCTGAACTCTAGTTTTAATGACTGAAGATTTGAAAATGTTTTTTCTTTTGGTCGCATGGAATAGAAGACAGAATATGAAATTGCATACAGTGCTTCAGAAAAGGGAAATGGGTGAGGGCGGTTTGGGTTGGCAGGCCCAGCGATAGTTTTGTGTAAGAGAAGTGTGTGTCATATGCCACGGTGTTAAACCGTCATGTAGGAAAGTCGTAATCATGCAGCTAGAAAACAGATTTTTAGCCAAAGCTTCTACAGTGAGACGTTTATCAGAACAGCTGATACTGTAGCATAATTAATCAAACTGATATGGACTGAAATTAGCTTTAATTGGTGCTTAGCAAGCAGCAAGGTGGCTTAGTGGTTAGCACAGTTGCCCGGGTTTGATTCCCGTGCAGGGGTCTTTCTTTCTGTGTGGAATTTGATGTTCTTCCCGTGCTTGCGTGGGTTTACTCCGGGTTCTCCGGTTTCTTTCCACAGTCCAAAAACATGTATGTTATGTTAATTAGTGATTTTAAATTGCCCTGTCCAGGGTGTCCCCCTCCTGTCTTTTGCCCTTTCAGAGACGGCTGGGATAGACCCCGAATTAGGGAATGAACGGGTAAAGAAGAGGAACGAATATATATATAACGCATGATGTCAACTCAGGTGGACACCAACAGCAAACAATATATATATATATATATATATATATATATATATATATATTATATATAACTTAACACAATTGTGTATTTTAATTTATTCAAATCTGTTTTGTCTGAAACAAATACTTATATTTATAGATATTTATAACGTAGCGATCGATGCGCTCAGACAGAACAAGGTCTTTCCTCTTTTTTATTCTTCTAAAGGGAGCGACGTTTTGCTGACCTTTAAATATGACTCGAAAGCAAAAATACTAAAAAATTATTTCATTTTTGTCCATTGCGTCCATTGCTTATTTCATCGTTTTTACTTCCTTTTCTAGTCAGTACGTCTACATTGGGTTGTTTTGCCGTGTATAGTGTAAATATGTAGCTGACGTAAGCGGATATAATCACAAAATCATAATTGGACAATCAAGATCTGCAGTTAGATACAGCCTAAGGACATATAGTGGACAGGGTTAGCTCTTGGGACAAACATGAGACAAAGATTTACATTTTTGGCTTTTCGCTGACGTCCTCATCCAGAACAACTAACATTTATCTCATTTATACAACTGAACAGTTAAGGGCCTTATTCAAGGATCCAGCTGTGGCAGCTTGGTGGTGCTGGGAATCACACCCACAATCTTTTATTTAGCGGTCCATCATCTTAACCACCAAGCTACCAGTGATAAAGAGGGACTGATAATGAGAAAAAAAAGGAAAGGTAATGAAGCTGGGAAATATTTTGGTGTTTGAAAGTTTCAACAACAATAAATCACAATTACGGTAAAATGAGGTAAAAGAAAGTGAGAATGATGTGTGTATACGTGTGTGTTTATGTGTGTGTTTGAGTGAGTTAACGTTCCCTGTTGGGGCGGAGTGAGGAGGCGCCTGCACTGGGCCTGCGGTTAGGAAACATGAAAGGCATGGTGGGCCAGCAGCCTCCCGGCGTGGCCTGCTGCAGGAATGCACTCACATCATCCAGCAGCGAACCGCAACTCCAAACAACACCCTGAGAACAGCACCGCTGACAAAATGCCTCTGTCCTCACACACACACACACACACACACACACACACACACACAGTCAACAGAAACACAAACCTAAATATGTATAAACAAGGGGTTAAATTGGGATTTGATAAGTGTGTTTGTGTGTGTGTGTGGGGGGGGGACTCTTTTTATCCAGGCCTTCATTTACACACACATACACACACACACACACACACACAGCTACACAATGTGTTTGCTCTGTAATAGTAGAGAAATAACATTAATAAAGCAGGAGTCTTGTTTAGTTACTATCTCTCTCTCTCTCTCTCTCTCTCTCTCTCTCTCTCTCTTGCTTTGAACCCAACAGTGGCAAACTGGCAGTGGTGGGGCTCGAACCCAGGTCTTCCAAACAACAACAACCATTTAAGCCACCACTGTCCCCACCACTGTAGAAAACGTTGGGTGCTCTCATAATGTATTGTTTTACTTTTTGTTTAGAAACGTTCCTACAACATTCCTAATCGTAAAAAAAATGTTGGGTGCTGACAAAATGTATACTTTTACTTGACATTTAGAAACATTCTCACAACATAACTGCAACGTTTAAAGTTACGGAAAACTCTGTGTTTTGACAATAATTTTAACTTAATGTTTCTGAACGTTCCTAATACATTATATTACGTTGAGTGCTCTCGAAATGCATACTTTCACTTAACATGTAGAAACATTTTTGAAACATTACTGCAACGTTCATAGTTACAGAAAACTCTGTGCTCTACGAATAATTTTCACCTAACGTTTGGAAACCTTCCTACAACGTTACTGCAACATTCCCCATTGTAGAAAAACGTTGGGTGCCATTAAAATATATACTTTAACTTACCGTTTACAAACATCTTTATAACGTTATGGCAACATTCCTAATCGTATAAAATGTCGGGTGCTAACAAAATGCATACTCTCACTTAACACGTAAAAACATTTTACAACATTAGTGCAACGTTCAAAGGTGGAGAAAACTGTGTTCTGAAAATAGTTTTTAATTAACGTTTAGAAACGTTCCTACAACATTCTAGCAACACTCCTTGGTGTAGGAAACATTGGCTGCTATTAAAATAAATATCTTTACTTAACTCTTAGAAACGTTCCTACAACATAACTGCAACATTCCCCATTGTAGAAAAAAATTTGGTTGCCATCAAAATATATACTTTTACTTAACGTTTACAAACATTCCTGTAACGTTATGGCAACATTCCTAATTGTAAGAAACATTGAGGGCTATTAATACGTGTGTATACTTTAACTTAACACGTAGAAACATTTTTACAACATTACTGCAACGTTCATAGAAAAAAAACCTCTGTACTCTGAGAATAATTTATTTAACGTTTATAAACATTCCTAATAACATTTTGGCAACATTCCCTGGTGTAGGAAACATTTGGCTGCTATCAAAATAAATATCTTTACTTAACGTTCATACAACATTACTGTAACATTCCTAATTGTAGGAAAAAGTTCTCCTAGAATATATAGCTAACCTTTAGAACCCCTGTATCTCTTTCCTTCTTTCTTTCTCCCTCAAAGCAAACCCCGATTTCTGGAGTGTTCCTGCTGATTTATTCCCTTCAGCCTCTTCAACAAAGCCGCCTTTGTTTTTCATTTTATTGCGTCCAATTAAGCAAACTCGATATCTGCCCCTGAGATGCTACACCGGGGTCAGCTGTCAGTGTGTCGCAGAGGAACAGAGAACGAGTCGAGAGGGACACAAGGATCCCTCTGTAAACCTGCTGTGCTTATGGGAAATCCACCAACAGCCACCGCATCACGCTGGAGCTCAGCTTTTGCCGCTAATGGGCCCGGATTTCACTGAGGCGTGGACAGAGACGGAGACGGAGACAGAGAGACAGGACAGCTTTTGGTAACGGCCTGTTAAACACTGGAGATGGAGAAGAGCGGAATAAACTGGACTGGTTTTGTGTGCAGGATTTTAAATGAAGGTGAACTCGGTGGTACTGCGGTGGAAAAGCTTGACAGCGTCGCATGTTTATACTCTAATACTGGTGTTACTGCGAATTAAAGCAGGGAAAGTCGCAGCTTCGGATTTTCTGATGTTTTAGATCATTAAATGTGTTCCAGTGGTTCGGCTTTATTTAATGTGACAGAAATTTGCACCAGGGTTAAAACTTCCTGCCAGTGGGAGGCAGCATGTACTAGCAAATCACTATACACGATCACATATATTATATATATATATATATATATATTATTATATATATATATATATATATATACTGTATATACCCACACACACACACACACACTTGCCATACAGTGATTTTGGAGAACTAATAACATAATTACATAATTATTAAATATAACTCAAAGCTGTGTTCTTTTTTCTTTCTTTTATTTATTCTTTCTTTTTTTCTTTCTTTCTATTTGTTTGTCTGTCTGTCTGTTCGTTCTGTCTGTCTGTTCTTTTTTATTTTCTTTCTTTCTCTCTTTCTTCTCGTTCTTTCTTAAAATTCCTTTTAATTTTCTTTCTTTTCTTTTGTTTTTTTCTTTCAAAATTTTATTTAATTTTTCCTTCTTTTCTTCCTTTTCTTCTTTCCTTTTCTTTCTTTTTTCTTATTTTCTTTTTCTTTTTCTTGTTTTCCTTTCTTTTCTTTTTTCTTTTCTTTCTTTCCTTTTTCTTTTTCTTTCTTTCTTTTTTGTCTTCACTGGTCTCTCTCTCTCTCTCTCTGTCTTTCTATCTTTTTCTCTGTCTCTCTCCCTTTTTTCTTTTTTTACATTATTTCTCTTTATTTTCTATTTTTCCTTCTTTTCCTCTTTCTTTCTTTCTTTCTTTCTTTCTTTAATGAATAAATAATTATTAGTGATATTTCACTTTGCTGTGTTTGGTATAATAGTTTATATTTCCACATACTGTGCTGTTGTTTAACAGTCAGTTTTGTTCTGTTATTCTGTTCCAATGGAATATTCAGTCTATTGTTTCACCATCACTGCATTCCCGGATCAGCTCCGGATCCCCAGCAGCCACCCTGACCGGGATAAAGCACTTACTGAAGATGAGAGAATGCTGCACACACCACACACACACACACACACACACACAGAGAAAAAACATACAAGGCATATGAGGCAAAGCATACAAATACAGCTTTCAGAGGTGTAGAGAACTGGCCTTCCTTGCCTCAGGCCTGTTTGTTCTGTATCACTCACACACAAACACATACACAACACACACCACACACACACACACACACATATACACACTCAGATGCACATCTTAGCCACGGGCAAGTCAGAAAAACAGTCCCGTGTCCAAACTGACAGAAAGCGAGACGACAGATCAGACAGAAAGCGTGTGCTTTAACTCAGTGTGTACTCTTCAGTTGCTGTTGCTTCCTTGTTTTTCTGTCTCTTTTTCTTAATCCTCTCTCACTCTTTTGCTGTCACTCCATCCCTTTGCTCTATCTCCTTTCTTTGTTTCTGCTAGAAGACAAGCTTGACTATCTTCTATTTCTGTTTTGCTGTAATAATCAAAGATAGAGGAAAAGATTAGATGCTAAATTTGCTAACTACTCCTGAGACCGGAAAAGTTTACGTTAGCCGCTAAACCTTTGCTAGTTTGCGTTACATGCTAAAGATTCCAGACTCACACACGTTACTTTTCTGTAGTGTTGTGTTTAGTTTTTATTTATTACTGACACAAACTGTACAGATGAATTATTCAGTAATTTAGCTAACGCTAATAATTGGAAGCATTAGCTGAAAATTAGCTTAAACTATTAAAGGCTAGGCTACGTAGAATTTCAGGTACTTCCATCTGATAAATCACGAAATCTTTCGCTCTGTTATAAATTACTATGATGGGTAGCTGTATTTCACCCAGATTTAGATATATGCTTATTTTAATAAATATTACAGGCATAAATTTAACGACAAAGCTACATTTTTGATCCGGTGATCAAACAGCTGTGCGTACATGGAAAAGTATGAATAATGAAAATAATTCCTGGTCTTAGAAATTCTTAGAAATGTATGATGTGACCCAGGAATTAGACCAATTTTCTGTTCATATATTTGATCTATTTCTTCCTCTCTCTCTCTCTCTCTCTCTCACACACACACACACACAAACCAAGATGCCTCAAATACATCATTCATTAAAAAAACACTCTTGTAATAACCTGGTAATTTTAGTACTAAAAATCTGTGATTCGCGGTTCATGATTTGTGATTCATGACTCATGACTCGTGAGCGGTGATTCATTTACCCCACCACACGAGCCGTGTTCCAGTTTAGGCCTGAAATTGTTTTTGAAGATGCTCCGAAACCAAAAGCATAAGATGACAGATCTCTCCTCATCCTCCACTTTTTTTTTTTTTTTTTTACATCTTTCCCAAAGTATAATTTCTGCACACCGCACCACAAAAACCCAAACTGATTCGTAATTTCGATTCGGTTTAAATATAGAGGCTTGAACCTTTTCACCTCGCTGTACGATAGAAGTTCCCATTCTATGACATATGAAAATTCTGGTGTAAGTGATATTTTACCAATGTTAATGAATCAGATTTGCTCTAACCGTTAAATCTTTAGCTTATTATGCAGTAATTATCACAAATATCATAAATAATAAAGAAGTGGTAGCGTAGTGATTAAGGTATTAGACTGATACCTGAAAGAATTGGGGTTCGATTGCCAGCAACAACAAGTTGCCAATGTTGGGCCCCTGAGAAAGGCCCTTAACCCCCAATTGCTTGGATAAATGTAAGCCGCTCTGGATAAAAGCGTCTACCAAATGCTGTAAATGTAAATTTATAATTCATTCATTCATCTTCAATATTCGCTTATTCCCTAATCCGGGGTCACAGGGATCTGCTGGAGTCTATCCCAGCCGTCTCTAAAAGGGTGAAAGACAGGAGGGGGACACCCTGGACATGTCACCAGTCCATCACAGGGACACATACACACACTCACTCACTCCTATGTACAATTTAGAATCACCAATCAACCTAACATACATGTTTTTGGACTGTAGGAGGAAACTGGAGAACCCGGAGTAAAATCACGAGCAAACTCGGGGGAGAACATGCATACTTTACACAGAAAGACCCCTGCCTGGGACTCGAACCCAGGACCTTCTTGCTGCGAGGCAACAGTGCTAATATATGTAATGTTATATAAATAATGATAACTAAGGAAATATAAGGTTAAATTATGTAAATTTGACTCCTGTTAGTCCAAGGCATTAATAAGTGTGTCAATACTTTTGGATATAGAATATTTTTAGATGTTCTTAACAGAACTGAAAGAAAAAGTTCATCCTGAGGTTGTAGTCACATTGTTTTTTGGTTGCATTGGAACCACTGGATTGGTTCGACATAATTGGAGCCGACATCCTGTTTGGCTGCAGAACCTAAAGATGAAAATATAGCAAATAAATTGACTCAGCTTAGAAGAAAACAAATAGTACTTTAACAACCCCCCCCCCCCATTTTACAAATTACAAATTTTCCTGATACAGTGGAACCTCGTATTGTTTTCATATACACAAAAAAATTAGCATCAGTATATATCCACGACCCCTGGCTAAGTTGCGTTTACGTCTGCAAGCTGCTCAAAACTTGGAATGGAAACCCCGACAAAGCCAACTGACGTAAGAATTCCATTTTTTTATCAAGCTAAATCTGTTTTGAAAGAATCGACACATGATACCGATTTAAAGCTACGTGATTTTTTTTTGTCTCACGTTTTTTACCTTGACATTTCTGCTATTTGGCAGACGCACTTATCCAGATCAACTTACATTGATCTCATTTTTTTAATCCAACTGATCTGAGTTGAGGGTTAAGGGCTTTACCTCAGAGGCCCGGCGGTGGCAGATTGGTAGTGCTGGGATTTAATCCTCAGTTTTTTTTTTTGTTCACAGGTCCAGCAGCTTAACCTCTAAATTAACCACTTACCTTTACTTTAATGACCGACTGGTGGCGTAGTTCCATTTATTTCATATTTTACTTCATTTGCATGTCTTTTCCAAATAGTTTGATTGTTTTCTTCTGTAGGAATCTAATTATACTTTTGGAAATATTTTAATATTTTTGGGGGTGAAACAGATTTTCCGCAGTTACGTTATTTTTTATGGGAAAATTTGTATCGTCATGCAAACTTCAATTAAAATTCGCACAGATGTTCCAGTATCTATCTATCTATCTATCTATCTATCTATCTATCTATCTATCTATCTATCTATCTATCTATCTATCTATCTATCTATCTATCTATCTATCTATCTAGGAAATCCTCAAAATAAGAATAGACACAAAGACAGAAATGCACTCGTATCTCATCTTAAATTAAAAATGGCTGATCCACTCAGACCACTCCTAGCGAGCAACATCCACCATTTTTGTATTTACGCCACTGTTTTGCTTTTCATCCTACGTTCCAGACGGATCAAATGCGTGAATCAAATGCGAGTTTTTTTTTTTTTTACGAAATCGTTATTAAAATGGAGGATTGTGACCTCACAGCTGCTAAAAGCTATTCCCACCCTGTCGAAAAAGGAACGGTACACCTTTCCATCTGTTTAATTGCTAAATTTGTCAGCCCTTCGAGTCCTAATCAGACCTCAATAATGTGTAGAAGTGTGTGAGTTTAAAGGAGGTGAGATGGTGTGTCTGCTCATGCAGCTCATGCAGCAAATTGGCTATTAGATATAAAGAGGTGAGGCGAAGGTAGAACCATGAAGAAAAGAAGAAAAGAAGAAGAGAGCGAGAGAGAGAGAGAGAGAAATGGAGTGTTGAGGTGACAAATGAGGACATCAAACCCTAAAATACATCCGAACGTCTGTCTCTATTCCAAACACATATGCACTGCCGTTTTTGTTCGCTGATTTTACGCTAGCAATTAAACCTTCGTCTGCGCGTAAGGGCAATATACCGAAATAACGCCTTAAATCGAGCGTTACTCTTCCTAGAAAGATCTTTCTTTCGCCCTCTAGAATGAAATCTGAGTGTATTTTTAAAGAAATAAAAAAAAAAAAAACACAGTCTGCCATACTTGTGTCGTGAAAATGGCTGACTAATCACCGGCTAAGGCTCCGTCCCGGCTGCGTTTTTTTTGCGACACGCTGTTTACACAAAGTGCCTCTCTTCAATTTTTAATCACAGCTAAATTATGAGAGAACGAGCCCAGGATGTAGGCGAGAGAAGAAAAGGTCACGTCAGGTTTATCATCCCACCCTGTACCGCAAACCTGACGCGGCCAAAAAGCTATTTGTGGCTGGAGATGAGATGAGAGACGGCTATTGTTTCCCCAAACCAAATTATTTTCACTGTTTACACACATGGCTCGATTTCTACCCAGTTATTACAGCTTTACGAGCACACGGCTAATCTTTGATTGCTAACCAGCAAACAATTAAGTCTCCAATATAAATATTTTAAGAAAGGTCTCCCGAACCATGTAATTAGAAACGTTTTTAGAATATTACCGTATTTCTAATGCTGAAGAAAAAAATACTAAAAATTGACGACTTTAAAATGAATGATTGTCTGTAAATAAATGGATAGCGTTAGCCTGACATTTACTCAGTGAGCTGAAAATTAAATTAACTACTATCATTTTTCACAAAGAAACAAAGCAAAGGTTTAGTGAATCTTAAAAAAAATGTAGTAAAACAATTATTAACATTGATTAATTAATTAATTAATTATTGCTATAAACGTCTGTCCGAAGCTATTTCATAGAACAATGTATTTACAAATTTCTTTTATTCTTTTTTTCCCCCCCTTTTTTTATTTTTTCTTCCTTCCTTCCTTTCGTTTTTTCTTTATTAGGTATGTATTCATTTATTTATTTAGTTTTTTATTCAGCTAAAAAACTTTTACAAGTTTTTTTTCCTCTTTCACTGTCACAGTTTTGTTTTATATTGTTTTTTTTTTTTAATTGTTATTTCTTTTTTTCTTTTTTTTTTTAAATTATTATTAATATATATATATTTATACACATAGGGCAGTCCCAGGATTTTATATTTTTTTTATTTATTTGTTGATTTATTTGTTGTAATTCTGCATTTTTTTGGGGGGGACCTCATTAAATTAATTTATTATTATTAATTATAATAATAATAATAATTATTGTTGTTGTTGTTATTTGTAATATTAACACCAATAAAAAATGTAATGAAATTTAATGTATGATCCATTTAAAGGCTTTGTTTTTGATCAGTTTATCTTTATGTATATTATCAATTAATAACATTAACAGCAAATGTAACAGCAAATTCTATAAAGATCTGCAAACTTTCTTAGATATCAACAATAATTACATGTTTATGGCTTCGTAGAGCTTTTATATATTACTCATAAAACATCCAGGGGAAATTGTCTGCTCAGTTTAGTGTGTTGGGCTGCTGATCAGAAGGGTATGAGTTCAAAAAAAATAGTCCACCAGGTTGCCACTAGTGTATAAATCAAATAAAGATAAGAATTTGTTGTCTTTAAATTACTACATGAACTGTGTATGTTTAGTATTAATACTAAGCTGTAATTATTATTTTTTTTTACCAAGAAATGTTTGATTTAGGTGAAAGTCCTGGCATTAATTTCAACATGTTGCCCTCTTTAACATGACAGGCGTGTTGATGTAACGGCTGTAGTTTAGATATTTGCGTAAAGAGCAATGTTCTACAAGCTCTCAATTATTCCAGCTGCAGACATCAGTCTCGGCTTGTAAGATCAAGACCAAAGAACCCTTTTTTTTTCCTGTAACAATTGGAAATTCTCCAGAAGTTCCCATTTCACAGAGGAGAAAAGGAAAGTTTTCCCCCACACGCACACCAAATGAAACCCACGGTCACCATAAAAGTTAAAAGTAATGTTACGATTTTTTTTAACTCCTCTTTAATGATAAGAAGAACGTTCTGTGCGGTCACCATCATGGTCACGCACTCGGCGTTCGAATGCCACCTGCAAATTATTGGCCCGTGGCGATGGTTTTTTTTTTTTCTTCCCTCTTTGCTTTTAACACACACTAATGTATTGTGTGTTCTGTATCGGCGCTGACAACATAAAAGAACAGTCGCTAATCTGAGTCTGGTTCAGGCAGCGGACGCCCACCGCTAGCACATCTGGGAAGCAGCTGAGAGCTTCTGCACCCCCAAAAAACCGACACTCTCCCGCCTCGGCAGATCGCAGAAGCCTAAGGGCGCCTTGGCACGGCTTCTACAGTTGTTCTTTTTATAAAAGACAAATAAGCCCAAACTCTGGGCCGCCGTCCAAATCGCTGTCTCTGACACCACGCTGGAAAGAAGACTCTGGCTGGCCTGACGTGTGATCTCAGAGTGTTAAAAGGCCGTGGCTTTCCTTTCCTTTCCTTTCTTTATTTTTTTTTAAAACACGGCACCACTTTAGAACTCTCTCTCTTTCTTGCTCTCTCTCTCTCTCTCTCTCTCTCTCTCTCTCTCTCTCTCTCTCTTTCTTTTCCTCTCCCAAAGCCATGTTCTGGTGCAGTCACACATCCTCATGCCGCATTCCTCCATTAATCTTCGCCCTCAGCACAAACGGCGTGATCAGCAAAGCCACTTAAAGGTTTCAGACGCTGACAAGTTTTTGGTATTTAGTAAAAGTTCTCTTGCTGGATGTGCCGTAGGTTTGTGGAATCCATTTTTTTCGGGCACGTATGAGCGTGTTTGGAGCGGTCGAGCTGTACATTTGTCGTCGAGGTTACTGTGATCTGTCAAAGAAATTGATGCTCAGATTTTTTTTTTTCTTTGTCTTTGTCACATTTGGTTGGAACCCAGAAACAAAAGGAAAAGCTGGAAAAGTTATCAAGGAAGATGAAAGTCAACGTACAGCTGCGTCCAGTCCGAAACTCCATACCCTCCCTAGCATGCAAAACTATGGAGAAGTGGTAGTGCAGTGGTTAAGGTGTTGGACTGCCAATTGAAAGATCAGGTTTTGATTCCCTGGACAAGGCTCTTAACCCCCAATTGCTCAAATGTATAAAAGAGATAAATGTAACTGACTCTGGATAAGCGCGTCTGCCAAATGATGTAAGTGTAAATGAAACTAAGTATTCAAGGCAGCTAGTATGTTCCTGAATCATCTCCTACACCCACCTGGATTCTGAAGTACAACAGACCTTTTACTTTCCCATAAGATTTACAGGAAAGACGACTCGTCATATTCCAAAATGGTGGAAAGCAGCGATGCCATTTTGGACGTCACATGATCACGTGATATACGACATCACATCAGCATGCTAATGTAATACACGTCGTGTATCACGTGATCATGTGAACTCGGTGGATGAAGTACATTTAAATTTCATTCACACCCCCCAAAATATAGATCGTCATTCACTAACAGTCAAAAAAACACCTTTTTGGATGCCGCAAATGTGATTTAAACGTCAGTGGAAACCAAAAAAAACCCTCTAGTAATTAAATAAATGTAATTATAACACCTGATATGATTAGTCTCTAAATCATTACATTAACATTCACAGCATTTGGTAGACGTCCTTATCCAGAGCGACTTACATTCATCTCATTTGTACAACTGAGCAATTAGGGGTTAAGGGCTATGATCAGGGACCCAGATGTGGTGGCTTGGTGGTGCTGGGAATTGAACTCCGTTCTTTCAGGTTTGATTCGCTTTACCGTAACCACTAAGCCGCCACTTCCCAAATCAGCATTATTAAGGATCAGAACCAGCTCTGTGTGTGTTTAAACATGTTGTGTTAGTGTAGAAAAGAGTCCTAAAAATAAAGAACCGAAACTGAAACATCTGCTTTGGGATAAATATTTAGAAATGTCTATCAAGCTAACAGATTTTCGGGTATAAAGGGTGAAAATGCAGCTTGTCATATACACAAAACAATTATTGACAACAGACCAGCATCACACACACACACACACACACACACAGACACACACTAAGTAAACTCATCATTGTTTGCTAATAAGAGGCATCATGTTGAACACATGCAGACACACACACAGACAGGACTTCCCCTGAATCTGCTTCACACACCAACAGCCTTTAAACGGAAACAAGAAGCTTTTGGGTTTCAGCATCAAAGCCATTACTAAGCGATGGATAACCAGAAGCCGCTCTCGAACCCACGCCAAACCAAACACACAGTTAAACACATTCCTGGCGGTGCCGGAAAACTGCTTTCAATACTGCTGGAAGCCAGCAAGGGTGGTTGCTAAAAACCTCAAACCCAAACTAATGAAAGACAACGCCACTCCATCAGGGTACGAGCGAAGGGGAGGCCGCAGTTCTAGCGAAAACACGCCGTGTCAGAGATTTCGTTACGTTTTTGCCAAGTAGGATGTGATCCTAGATTATTACCATGGAGGTCTTTTCTGTCCTCCAATCAGGCTACCACCAGGGGGACGTGGTGGCTCAGTGGTTGACTGCTAACTGGAAGGGGTTCCATCCTCAGCACCACCAAATTACCACTGTTGGACCCCCAATTGCCTAGTTGTAGACGCAATTAACATCCTGGATCAATATTTCAATCAACCAATCAGAACCCTCTGATGTCATCAGTATCCACCAAACCCGCCTCAATCCAATCCAATATATGTTATTACACATACTACTGTTAAAATAAACATCATTAAAGACATTTCATGTTTAATTTTTTTATATATATAACCACATCAATCGAAATTGTACACTTTAAAATAATAAAAAAAAACTTACATGCATTTAAAAAATCTACACAAATTCGTATTACAAATGACATAAAAATCAGTAAATTTAAAATGTAAAATTAAAAATAATACCAGCTATTAGATAACACACACTGTCTGTCTAATGAAAAGTTTTACAAAATGGCTTAGATATAGTAAGCTACTTTAGCCATGTTGCTTTAGCTTAGCATGTTATTTTTTTGCACCAAAGCTCTTAAATGAAGTATAAGAACACTACATTCTCCAGTAAATCTATACATCTACAGCGTTTTTTATGATACCACGAACACAAACACACGCGGAGTATTTTTGCCCACAAAGCATCACTTATTCAACAAAATAGGCCTTATAAAAATGATCACAAAACATTCGACTTCAAAGTGTTGCCGTTTAATATTCATTAAAGTCTGAAGGATCGTATTATGGCACTTAAGCGCTTGTGTAGCGTGTACCTTTGATCTGAGTGGGTTGGGTAAAGTCTGGGTTCGGATGGATGACAGTAAAAATAGTTGGCACTTTGTACAGCTTGCCAAGCCAAAGCATACCGACTGTGTGGTACTGAGGTTCTCCACTGCGTTCTCCTACACGTATGCTTACAGAGGCAATGCTTTGAGCTGTCACAGCACGGGTTACGGGTTAGACTTTCCATGTCACTTCCATGTTCTTATCAAGTTCCTTCAGGTTTTCGCCAGGTTCTTTCTGACATGCAAAAACATACTAAATTGCTCTTAGGTGTGTGTGTGTGTGTGTGTGTGTGTGTGTGTGTGTGTGTGTGTAAAAGAAAAAAAGAATAGCTTATAAATTTATTTCACAAAGTTCAGCTTCTTAACGAGTCAAAGCAATTGATTAGTTTACCTGGAAGCGTTGACTCTTGATTAAATAGATAAATAGATATATATGGATGGATACAGTAGATGGATGGATGGATGGATGGATGGATGGATGGATGGATGGATAGATAGATGGATGGATAGATTGGTTGGTTGGATGGATGGATACATGGATGGATTCATATATGGATGTATGAATGATACAGTGGATGGATAAACAGATATTTAGCTAGCTAGCTAGATAAATAGATGAATGGCAGTAGATGGATGGATAGATGAATGGGGGATGGATGGATAGATGCGATAGATAATAGATAGATAGATAGATAGATAGATAGATAGATGAATGGTTTATGGATGGATAAGTAGATGGATGGGATAGATGAATAGATGGATGGATAGATAGATAGATAGATAGATAGATAGATAGATAGATAGATAGATAGATATATAGATAGATAGATAGATAGATAGAGTACATATATGGATGGTTACAGTAGATGGATGGATAGATGAATGGATGGATGGATAGATGGAATGACACAGTAGATAGATAGATAGATAGATAGATAGAGATAGATAGATAGATAGATAGAGTACATATATACATGGTTACAGTTGAAGATGGATGGATAGATGTAAACAGGATGGATGGATGATGGATGGAATGACACAGTGGATAGATAGATAGATAGATAGATAGATAGATAGATAGATAGATAGATAGATAGATAGAGTACATATATGGATGGTTACAGTAGATGGATGGATAGATGAATGGATGGATGGATAGATGGAATGACACAGTGGATAGATAGATAGATAGATAGATAGATAGATAGATAGATAGATAGATAGATAGATAGAGTACATATATGGACGGTTACAGTAGATGGATGGATAGATGAATGGATGGATGGATGGATGGATGGAATGACACAGTGGATAGATAGATAGATAGATAGATAGATAGATAGATAGATAGATAGATAGATAGCAGGTGATGATGGATAGATAGATATAGATAGATAGATAGATAGATAGATAGATAGATAGATAGATAGATAGATAGATAGATAGATAGATAGATAGATAGATAGATGGATGATAGATGATGGAAAGAGATAGATAGATAGATAGATAGATAGATAGATAGATAGATAGATAGATAGATAGATAGATAGATAGATAGATAGATAGATAGATAGATAGATAGATAGATAGATAGATAGATAGATAGATAGATAGATAGATAGATAGATAGATAGATAGATAGATAGATAGATAGATAGATAGATAGATAGATATAGATAGATAGATAGATAGATAGAACAGATAGATAGATAGATAGACAGATAGACAGATAGATAGATAGATAGATAGATAGATAGATAGATAGATAGATAGATAGATCGACTCTCATTGGTGAACTGAATCAATTTGGCTTTGACTGAAAATAAAAAAAACAAAACGTTGCATATATGAATAAAGTTTAATGTTGGTGAATTGGTGAAGAAGGCGAACGCTATGAAGTTACCAGTATAAACAGTGACGATCAGAGCAGAAGAGAAAGTATGTGCAAACAGGGAAATGTGGGAGAAAAAGAGGTCGGATAATTTGCCACCGCTTGTGCTGCACAGTCATGGAACATAGACAACAAAAGCAGATGATTTAAATCAAGCGTTCCAATGCTTGTTGTAAAACGTTGCAATTTTAAGAGAGACAATTATGGTCACCTAACCTCCCTTTTTTCCCGTACCAGAAGGGGATGTGTGTTTCTCTATATACAGACTTTTATATAATGTGTTTCAGCCTGCCATTTTTGCATGAGGTTGAAAACAGGGGCCCTTTTGTATGTCAAACCTCACGTTTTAATGGCGCGCCAATAAAACTGCTCCCTGATCATGGTATTGAAATCACAGGGCCGAGGAAATGCTTCCCTCTCACGCCGTCTGGAAGCCATCCTAGCCGAGGAGGTACACCACATCTTACGACAAGCTGCCTGCGTTTCTGCTGTGGTGGTATGCTTGTGCGTGTGTGTGTGTGTGTGTGTGTGTGGGGATGTGTGTGTGCTCATTTATAGGGGCATAATCTCCATGTATTAAGTGGTGAATGTATTTTGTGAATCAGTTTTATGGTCTCCGGTCAGCACTTTGTGGCGTTGGCTAAACAGGTCGTGTCAGAGTCGAGAGTTTGGAGGAAGAAAGGGGCCACCGAGAATTTCAAAGACGGGATCATTACGTCAAATTAGAGACTTTTTTATCAGATGTGATTGTGAGAGGCAGTCAATTATATGTTGAACATAAAATAAATATATTAAGCAGAAGCGATTTGGTTCCAGTGTGTGATGACTGATGATTAGTTTAACATCTTTAGTATCTTATGGGGAGAGAAAATGCTCAGTGGTTAAGATGTTGGCCTGCTGACCTGAAAAGTTTGGGTTTAATTCCCAGCACCACCAACTACTGGGCCCCTGAGCAAGGCCCTTAGCCCCTAACTGCTTAGCTAAATAAATATGTCTCTGTATAAGGGTGTATGCCAAATGGTAAAAATGTAAATGTAGAACAAATGCTAATACATATAGCATACGGTATAAAATGTGTAACAAATCTCACACATAGTAAATATGGATGCATTGGATAGTAAATTTCTCTCTGATTTCCTGAAAAACTTTTACTTTGGACTGCGCGGTGGTCAGCATTGTTGCCTCAAAGCAAGAAGGTCCCAGGTTCGATTCCCTGTGCTTGTGTGGAGTTTGCATGTATGTTTGGTTGATTGGTGATTCTAAATTGGCCATAGGAGTGAGTGTGAGTGTGTGTGGCCCTGTAATGGACTGGCGACCTGTCCCGGGTGTCCCCCTCCTGCCTTTTGCCCTTTCAGAGACGAATGGGATTGACTCCAGCAGATCCTCATGACCCAGAACTAGGAATAACCGGTTACAGAAGATGAATAAATGAATGAATGATGGCTTCCCAGGGTCCTAGTAGGTTGTGGGTTTCCTCCTGCAGTCTAAAAACATGTATATTAGATTGATTGGTGTTTCTAAATTGCCCATAGGAGTGTGTGTGTGTGTGTGTGTGTGTATGTGGCCCTGCTATGGACTGGTGACCTTTTCAGGTTCTACCCTTCTCCTTTTGGATAGACTTCAGTAGATCCCATGACCCTAATTAGGAATAAACAGGTAAAGAAAACAGATGGATGGATGGATGGATGAATGGACGGAGGGTTGGATGGATGGATAGATGGATGAATGGATGGATGGATGGATGGATGGATGGATGGATGGATGATGATGGATGGGGGATGGATGGATGGATGGATGGATGGATGGAGGGTTGGATGGATGGATGGATGGATGAATGGACGGATGGATGGATGGATGGATGGATGGATGGATGGATGGATGGATGGATGGATGGAGGGTTGGATGGATGGATAGAAGGAAGGAAGGAAGGAATTGTGTCTGGATGTAATTGTAAATCTTACTAATACTATTGTGTCTGAATGAACCAGTCCCCATAGTCACACTTTACAATCTAATCAGAAGTATTAATGTTATTATAAAGAAAGAATAAGACTAAGTTGATGTTTAACATATACTTATGGATCTGATGGCCCGGTGTCACAATACTCTTGTTTATTGAGTGTATATACTAAATCCAGCCCATCTATAAGAAGACAAGAACATAGTAAAACGGTTATAAGACAATCAGAGTGTCATGTCATACGATTCTAAACGACAGCCATCAAACACCAACGCCATCTGTGAGAATATTATTCTTTTTGGAAAAGTGGTGGCGAGAGAATTTTTGCCAAAGAGCTCTAAAGCTGGTCTGGCAGCTGATTGTAAGCTAACACCATATATATAGAAAAAAATTGGCTGGAAGATCAGTCGCTGACACACAGATGAACCCAAAAAGCGCTTGTGCTTCCTGTACTTTGTGCCATGACTTCCTGAAAGCAGAAAAAGTCACACATTGTCATCTGTCGATTCCCATCATATATGACGAACACAGAGCTGGAACAAAACCCAACGTCGAGCACAAACAAGAGAAAAGAAAATCGACCAGGAACCAAAAATAGAACCTTAACAAAAGAAAAAGAACTTCGTGACCGTAATCAATCCGAGGACTCCAGTGTGGAGGAGCTGAATAATGGAGTTCAGGTTTTGATAGAACTGTTACTGCCAGCGAAGGAAGCTTTGATGTTAATAGAAACCAGTGGGCAGCAATCTGCTTTACAGCACTGACAAATAACAGCTTCCTATGGCGCAGCATTGAAAAGTTAGGGTACAGCCGAGACACATTCACTCCACATGCTCGTTAATACAAATAAAAAAAAAAAAAAAACGTTCCCATTGTCCCGACGTGCATTGTGGGTAGAATGCAGCATTAGCCTTCGCTTTCCAGTGCCTTTATTTTATTTTATTTTATTTTTTTTACTACTGTTGTTGAACAATGTTGGCTTGTTTTCCAGAAAGTCTTGTAAAGAAACCCGATCACAATTTGGTAAAATATTAATAAAGCATAGGTGGCCCTGTTAAATAAAAAAGAAGAAGAAGAAGAAGAAGAAGAAGAAAAGAAACTCCACATGGGAAGTCTATCATTCAAAATCTGTTTCTAATATGGATTTCTACAATGGCCTGCTTTTCCCTCCGTTTCCTGCTACAAGCATGTTTCACCTTTGATTCCGGCCGTTCGCTTTGGTTCCTCGCTTTGTTCTTTCTCTATATTTTTTATACGCTCATTATATCATCAATGGCTGGAAGACAACCTCGTGAGAGGGTCATCCTGCGGTGATGCAACGCGCAATAACACGAAACATCCCCTGCGGTGCAAAGTGGGAACAGAAAATTGGCTCGACAAAAGACGTCGAAGGATTTGATGGGCTGCAGAAGGTCGGGTTTTTTTTTTCTTGTTGCTTTTTTTCGCTTAAGCCGATGCCATATCTGAGCAAGACTGATGTTGCTGAACATAAAGCATTGTAAAGATCGGACGAGGAAAGACGGGGCCTATCCCTAGCTCACGAAGTCCAGGACGCTCTGCGAGACATGCAGACTCCATGTGATTGACAGTCGTAATATTTCGAACATAAACCGTACAAGTTCGCAGATTGAGACGAGACGTGGAGAATTAACAGTTGTGAACTTTACTATGTCAAAAAAAATCCAGGATAACAACCTCTTTCAGCTAAAAAAAAGGAAAAAACGCTATGCCTATTACTCCCACACACACACACACACATACACACACACAGATGCACACAACATGTTCTTTTATGCATATGGATTTACTTTGCATTAGGTATATCTCCAGCAGATCCTTTCTTCCAAAGCCCGAAAGGAGAAAGGAGGAAATGTAGGTTATAAATAGGAATCAAAAGAACCCTCCCGTTTATTGCAATAGGATGCCAGAGACACCGAGATCTTTGAACGTACGAGAGCTTTGAGCTTTTTACAAGACAGGTGAAAGGAACACATGTGTTAAATCACCCTACCCGCCTGGCCTTGGTCAAGCGTGCCGTAAAAGAAAAGATATTACAAAGAGGTCTAATGAAGACACTGATCAAAGCCTGTAATGGTAATACGGAACAGGTGTTTTCAAACCTTCAGCGCAGAAGGGGGCCACGGCTTATGTCTTTCGCAGACATGCTCTTTTGTCTTCGGCTGAAACCAATAACTGCCCAAGCACTTTTCAACAACAACAAAAAAATGTAATAAATTATGAGGTATCTGCAGTCCATATTTTCCACTTGCTTCCCAATCGATGCTGATTCGATACCAAAAATGTTCCTACATATTTTTCCACAGCTGGAGGTGTAGTATGTGGGTCGAGAAACCAACACAGCACTTGTTTCGTAGAGTTTGGCTGTGAAGTGTCTGGCTACGATGTGCGCACAGTTGAAAGAGACTTGGCAATACTCAGGTTTGGAGATTGTTCAAAGAATGATTGTATTTTATACGAGCTGCAAAGTCCTGCTTTTGATTTGAAGCCTACTGAAGCTGAAGGGGAATGACGTGTCTACGTATAGTATATGTTTTAGTATATGATTAATGTGTTTGGCGCAGGGTGGCATGACAAAGCACCGGGTCACAACATTTACATTTCTGGCACATGAACTTATTCAAAGCTAGAGCTTATGCACAAGGCTTAAGCGAACTAAGTGGCTGCTCAGGGTCTTGTAGCCACCAGGGGGCCCTCAGAAGTACATGAGATGACAAATCTTTTTTATTTATTGATTCATTTACCTTCTGAATTTTCTTCCCTTCCGGGGTTACAGGGATCTGCTGGAGTCTATCCCAGCCGTCTCTGAAACGGCGAAAGGCAGAAGGGGGACACCCTGGACAGGTCACCAGTCCATCTGTCCCTTTTTATCCAACTGAGCAGTTACGGGGTTAAGTGCTTTTTTTCAGGAGGGGCCGCTTGGGGGTGCTGCAAATGCAAATGGTTTAAGTTTTGAACTGCTGAGTTAAAGATCTTAGGTTCAATTTGCAGCACCCCTAAGCAGCCCCTCCTGAGTAAAGCACTTAACCCGTAACTGCTCAGCTGGATAAAAATGGACTGATGGACTGGTGACCTGTCCAGGGTGTCCCTCTTCTGTCTTTCACCGTTTCAGAGACGGCTGGGATATACTCCAGCAGATACCTGTAACCCCTAATTCGGAAGATGAATGAAGCTGCCACTGATGGGCCCCTGAGCAAGACCTTTAACTCCCAATGGCTCATGCTCAGGGGCCCATCAGTGGCAGCTTGGTGGTGCTGGGAAAATAAATCCAGGACTTTCAATTAGCAGTCCAACACCTTAACCACTAAGCTACCACTTTGCAACCCTGGGTTCCGAAGATTACTGGACAGGCTTTGTGCATTATTATATGACCAAAAGTTTGTGGACACTGTACCATAGGGATGCCACGTTTTAAACAGAAAAGGTTCGTCTATCTCAGCAGGGGCCACACCTTTTAGGGCCACTATGATAAACTAGCTAAATACACAGGAAGGATAATATTACAAGCATTCTTACATTTCAGTACAGTTTCAACTTTATTACTGATGATAAGTATTTTCGTAATTATTTATTTAGGTTTTTTTTATATATAGACTCTTAGGCATTTTTATGGATATGCTTGTTTATTTATATTGGTATTATATGTTATTATATACGTATCCAATATATATAATATATATATATATATATATATATATATATATATATATATATATATATATATATATATATATATATATCAGTATTCATTATAATCTCTGACTGTCTGCCTTAATAAAGAAATTATATCATAATGCATTATGTGATTGATTTATATTTGAACATTAGTGTAAGTAAGACTGAGAAGAAAACAAAGAGAGAGAGAGGGGGGCTGAAAATGAGAAAGAGAGAGAGGGGCTAAGAATAAAAGAGAGAAAGAGAGAGAGAGAAGCTGTGAACGAAAGAAAGAGAAAGGCTGAGAAAGAGAGAGAGAGAGAGAGAGAGAGAGAGAGAGAAGCTGAGGACGAAGGGGAGAAAGAGGGAGAGGCTGGGAACGAGAGACTTTTTAAACAATTATTTTTCAGGTCAGAGAGAGAGAGAGAGAGAGAGAGAGAGAGAGAGACAGAGAGAGACAGAGAGACAGAGACAGAGAGAGAGAGAGAAAGAGAGGCTGGAAACGAGAAAGTGACAAAGAAAGAGTGAGTGCCAAAACCCACACTGAGCTTTAATTCACGTTTGTATGCCTTCGCTTAATTTTATTATTAAAAATAAAATATTAAATATAATTTACAATATAAAATATACATATATTAAAAAATGCTTTATTAAAACATTTTCCACACTTTGCAATCGTTTGAGCGCGCCACACTTCCGACTTCCGGTTAAAATCTTCGCGTGACGTCTTTATCCGCAAGAAATCTGGGATATGTAGTATCGCCAAGAACGCGGACTAAATATTTACGACGTATGTCAAAACCAGGTCGGAGTATAAAGTGTTATAATGGGTTACATATTTAATAAATAAAAATATTCGCTATAATTATATGACGCAAATTAACGACAGACGAAGTTTAATACGTTTGCGGAAGTGGATGCGAACCACAAATCCCGCGCTGACGCGTCGTTGAACTCCAGGCAGTGTAAACAGTACTCCAGGAACATGAAGAGATCGGATGACAGTGAGAGGGAAAAGAGGAGAAAGGTATCGCTTGTACTTTTCTCTCAGTTTGTCAGACAGCACACACACACTTGCCGAGTTTGTAAGGAGTGTTTATGTGAGAGTGTGTGTGTCCATGCTGCAGTTGCATGCTCTGTTTCTGTGTGTCAGGAGATTTTCCAATCCTGCGCGTCTCCCATTGCTGGTGTTTTCCATGTTTTTCCTTTTTCCCCCCTAATTATTATTAATTCCCTTTAATTAGATATTCCTGATTTATTGCACGCTGCCTGCAGGGAAAAAAGGAATTCAATGCGAGGTGTCAAGTGTTTGTCTTCTGGATCCTGTCCTTATGTTGTCCTGTTGAGAAATAGAGTTTGGCAAGCAGATGCAGAGGATCTTTACTGGAGGATATTGATGGAGGAGAAAGAACCGTGACAATGAATGAAAACAGGAGATAAAACTGTTATTCCACTTATCCACTTTCATTTATCAGCAAAAATATTCACTCTTCCTTTCCTATCCAAGATCAGTTTTAGCTTTAGAATACCCCCCCCCCATAATATTATCTTCTATTAATGGTTAAAAAAAGAAAAGAAATTTGGAAATTAATCACACACACACACACACACACGCACGCACGCACACACACACGCACACGTACGTTTACATTTTAATCCTTTATTATATGTTTATATTATTTTTAATATATATCATTTATTACACACACACATACACACGTGTGTGTGTGTGTGTGTGTGTGTGTGTGTATAATTTATTATTCTCTCTATATTCTATTTGATTTTTTAAATTATGATAGTATTTGTAATTCTGTGGGGTTTTTTCGGCATTTACTCTGGACAGCAAAATAAAAAACTTTCCCTTGTTTCCCCAGTGTGTATTTCAGTACTTTAAAAGATTTCTGATTGGCTAGAATACATCATCTATCTATCTATCTATCTATCTATCTATCTATCTATCTATCTATCTATCTATCCACTGTGTCATTCCATCCATCCATCCATCCATCCATCCATTCATCTATCCATCCATCTACTGTAACCGTCCATATATGTACTCTCTCGTCTGTCTGTCTATCTATCTATCTATCTATCTATCTATCCACTGTGTCATTCCATCCATCCATCCATCCATCCATCCATCATCATCTATCTATCCATCCATCTACTGTAACCGTCCATATATGTACTCTATCAGATAGACAGACAGACAGACAGACAGACAGACAGACAATCTATCTATCTATCTATCTATCTATCTATCTATCTATCTCTCTCTCTCTCTCTCTCTCTCTCCTCTATATATATATATATATATATATATATATATATATATATATATATATATATATATATATATATATATTAGCCAATCAGAAATCATATAATATAATATATATTATATTATATTATATTATATTATATTATATTATAACATCTATATTATATCTTTAAAGTACTGAATACTTAATCCTTTCATCAGTATAAGAAATATAAAAATACTAACATAATTAGGAAAATAAAATAGAATAAAAGGTATAAATAAAATAAAGTAGACTAAACAGTGTGGGGGAGGGGAGGGGAGAGAGATATTTGTGCATTATTAGTTTTGTGTAAAAAAGTTCAAGGTTCAAGGAGCTTTATTGTCATTTCCGCCATATATATAGCCGATGCGGTACACAGTGAGATGAAATAAGGTTTCTCCAGGACCCCCTGGTGCTACACAGAACATAGAATTTACAAAACAACAAAGAGCCACTGAACAGAATAGACATAAAGTGCATGTCAGTGCAGGCAGTGCAGAACGGACAGTGCGATAAACAATACAAACATAACAAGGACAGTGCAAAAAGACAGTAAAGGACGGGACATAACGCAATAGCGCCAATCATACTGTAGATGAGGTAGAACGAAATGTGCAAATTACAACGGTAATATATATAAAAATATATTTTTTTTTAATAATGTGTGTAAAATCGAATGTGTGTGTAAAATAATAATTTGTGTAAAATCGAATGAGAAACAGCAGAAAAAGCAGCTGTAAATGATCAATAAAAGCGACAGTAGATTAACAATGTGCGCATTAATGCGACTGTGATTTTTGGGGGTTCAGTGGTGGTCCAACTGGTTTCGGCACTGCTGAGTTGTTGAATCTGAAGACCTGGGTTCAAGCCCCACCACCGCCGTGTGTTTTGGGTTATTGTTATGTTGGAATACACGTCCACGATTTATTTTCAATGCCCTTTTGGAGGGAAAGGGGTTTTTACACAAGATTTGACGGTACATGGCTCTGTTCATCATTCCTTTAATGCGGTAAAGTCGTCCTTAGCAGCAAGACACCCTCAAAACATACTCAACTTCATGTTTGACGGTGGGGATGGTGTTCCCGGGGTCACAGACGCAGCCAAACATCACGCTTCAGACGGGTCTGTACATGTGCTTGGATGCGTCTGTACATCCTTGGACAGCCCTTTGGTCCTGGTTATGGTGGAGAGTTTGGACTCTGATCGATTGATCGATTCTGTGGACAGGTGTCCTTTATCCAGGTAACGAGCTGAGATTAGAAGCACATCCCTTTAACAGAGTCTCTTTAACAGAGTGCTTCTAATCTTAGCTCATTGCCTGCACATAAAAACACATGGAAGCCAGAAATTTTGCTGATTGATGGCGGATGAAATGCTTATTTCACATGCAAATAAATTTATAACTGTTTTTCTGGATGTTTTTCTGTGTTTCAGTTCTCAATTTGGCCATTAGGGGCAGCATTAACACTTTTTATAATAACAAAAAAAGCTAAATATCTAATCATTTATTATTATTTTTTTTGCGAAGTAGCTGCATTTTAAATACTTCCTGGTCATCCAGCGGAGGCAGTTAGTGTTAAAAAAACTTTATTACAATTAAGTTTGGTTAAAAGTAGAGACCGACTGTAGTACAGCTAAAATAATTAGATTAGATTAGATTTAGATTAGATTCAACTTTATTGTCATTGTGCAAGGTACATGTACAGAGCCAATGAAATGCAGTTAGCATCTAACCAGAAGTGCATAAGTGGCTTATTTACAATAAATATCAGTGTAATAAATAGGGTATCGGGTTGATAGTTACAGAGGTGGGGGTAAATAATGTACAGAGGTATATGGATATAATATAGCGGTGTAACAATAGATAGTTATAGATGCATAATGATAAGGTAGTGCAAAGTACAGAAGTGGCAGTGCGTAGTAGTAATTAATACTGTATATCAGCTGTTCAGTGCAGAAACAGCCACAGGAAAGAAGCTTTTTTTTTTCAGTCTGTTTGTGCGGCTCTGAGGCATCGGTAGCGTCTGCCTGATGGGAGGAGAGTGAACAGTCCGTGGTTGGGGTGAGAGGGATCTTTGATTATGCCTCTCGCCCTTTGCAGACAGCGTTTTTTGTGTATATTGTCCAGGGTGGGTAGTGAAATAATGTTTCACTGCTTAAACTTATTTGTATTAATTAATTTTTAATGTTTTTGGCCATATGATAACATTACTAACAATAGTAAACTACACAAGCATTTGTATTTTTTATGTAAATAAGTGAGACCTGAAATTATATAAAAAAAAACACCAATAGAAAATAATAATAAATATATGACATAAATTTCACCGTGTGTAAGGATGAATAGGGTAAAACAAAACAAGTGCCAAATAAATCACATAAAAATATTCTATAAATAATATTCAAAAAAATAACCATCTTTGTGGTTTAGTACATTTAGATGACTAAAAACAGGGTAAAAGTGCGTTATCTATCTATCTATCTATCTATCTATCTGTCTGTCTTTCTGTCTGTCTGTCTGTCTGTCTGTCTGTCTATCTATCTATCTTTAAAATCTATCTAAAAAAGTCCGTCCCGTCCGTCCGTCCGTCCTTATAGAGGTCCGTCCGTCCTATCTATCTATCTATCTATCTATCTATCTATCTATCTATCTACTATCTATCCCTCCCTCCCTCCCTCCCTCCCCTCCTGCCCTACCTACACAGCCAGCCGTCTGTCTGTCTGTCTACCTACGCACCCAGCCACCTATCTATCTATCTATCTATCTATCTGTCTGTCTGTCTGTCTATGCTATCTATCTATCTATCTATCTATCTATCTATCTATCTATCTATCTATCTATCTATCCACACACATCCATCTATCCACTCACCCACCCATACACACACATCCGTCCGTCCATCCATCCATCCATCCATCCATCCATCCTAACCACTTCACACACACATCAGCTAGTTCCACCACGAATTAAAAATTTTTTTTTAACTTAATTTCCCATCGGAATCTGTGTTTACTAGTCTGTTCTGTTTGTTGAAATTAATCCTTCGTTTAACATTTTAGAAACGTATTTGTGTTTACTATAATTTATTCTTAATCAAACCCAAGCAAAAACATTAGTACAACAATATTTTTGCAATATTCCATCATTTATTTAGTTGAATTTTACAGCATGTCTATCTCCTCAACCCCACCCCCCCAAAATTGCCCACCTGGGATATCTGTCTGCCCACCCTTCTATGGTTGGCAAGACCCGGGCCTGTAATAAGCACTATTAAAAATTGTATTTGCGTTATAAGTCGACGCTCTGATCTCCTTCTTAGTCATTGATTGCAAAACAGCTTTAAATGAACATTATTCGTTTTTTTTTTTTTTTTGTTTTTTTTTTACATTTCTCCCAAAAATCTTGCAGTCTTGCAGTCTGTTTTTCTGCTTAATGAGGCGATTCCATCACACTGATCTAATTTGCAGGCTTTCAGAAAGCCTCGCTGACAGCACGAACAAAATGTGAGACATTTGTTGCTCTGCTTCTCGGGGTCACGCTATTGTTTTAATGCTGGTTTTTACTTCATCCCCGCACTCATTAAAAGGGTGTGAAGTTGTCACAGCTGGAGTATGAAGTGTTATTTTACTGATGCGCTGGATCGTTACGCCGTCGCAGGATGAGGTTGTCGGGCTTGAGGGCGCGCGAGTGTTTTGTTTATGATGATGTAACTTCGGACGATATGAACGAGTTCTGCCTCCCGTAAAAAGGTGCTAACGTTTGACGTTTGACATTAACCTGATAATTAATGAAATTAGAGGGGGAAAAAAAGAGGGAAAAAAATCTGTAATGAGCGGTAGAGGAATTTCTCTTCTTCTTTACTCTTCATCTCTCTTTTTGCTACAAAATGTAGAAAAAGACATCAAGCATCGGATGATTAGATCAGCCACTAGATTACTAGATGACAGGCAGAAAGATAGACAGATAGATAGACAGGCAGGCAGACGGGTAGGCTTACATCCTGAGAGGCAGAGCGATAAACAGCTTAACAGATAAAAAGAGTGATAGATAGACAGATAGGCAAATAGACCTACAGAAAGATAGCAAGCTAGACTGATAGGCAGACAGATAGGTGGACAGACAGACAGGCAGGAATTCAGGATTGCAAAAAGGCCTACAGGCAGAAATTCTTGAAATTCAGAAAGACAGGAGGTCAGAGAGGGAGAGACAGACAGACAGACAGGCAAGGAGGCAGACAGACATGCATTATGACAAGCTGACAGACAGATATGCTGGCAGGAAATCAGACAGACAGACAGTGGCAGGAAATCAGATAGGCAGGGAGTCAGGACAGGGAGTCGGGGCAGGGAGTCGGGGCAGGGAGTCGGGGCAGGGAGTCGGGACAGGGAGTCGAGGCAGGGTCAGGGAGTCGGGACAGGGACAGACAAATAAAAAGGTCCAAGAGAAATTAAGATTGAGAGAGATACAGACCGATAGAGAGACAGGCAGACAGACAGACAATTTGACAAATAGTACTGAATATTGCGTTGATATTGTTATGCTAGCGCTCTCTCTCTCTCTCCTTCTTTCTCTCTCTCCCCCTTTCTGGCTCCTTTTCTCTCTCCCTTTTTTTTTGCCTCTGATGAACAAAAGAAAGGCAAAACTTCGTGACTTTGTGTCTGAATAGCTAAAAAACCGCAGAAGACTCAAACCCGAGCGGCTTGTTAAAGTGCAAGACTGCTCTACTTTATCATAATAACTGATACGTGTGGACACAGACTGGAGTCTTAAACCTAGACATGCTTTGCTGCTATCGCTCAGTCGCTTGGACGTAACCCGACGTGTCCTTTTGCATGTCTCAGAAAAAAAAGACTGTGAACGATTTGCTTTTGAAGCCTAAAAAAAACCTCTGGGTTCAGCTTAGCCAGGGATTTCCTACCCACATGTGGCACACATGCTTGATGAAAAGCCTGTTCTAATTATCATCGTCTACCATAAAAACGGCATGTTGTTGGCTAATAGACTATTAAAGCATGACTTCATCACTTAAGAAGCGCCCTTACACGGCCCTTTAGCCGTAGAAATACAGTCAGCGTTATTATTTGATCTAAAAGCACCGGACAAAAACCACCGGTTTCCACATCAACAAAGCTGGCGGCCTGTGGAGGCTCAATTAAAGTAGATTACTATAAATACGGCTTATTGGCCGTGCAGTTACATGTTCGAACCCATTTTTTTCCTCACTGTGTGAGAAACACGCGCCAAATCTTAGCACATGTGCCCGATATTGGAACGCCGGTTCTCCGCTTCACACTTTATTGACAGGATAACCTTGTCATGTGATAAAATGTACCTTTTAAACGCTAAAAAAAAATAAGGATAAAAAAAGACTGGATTGAATTGTGAGTAATAACAGCAATGGGTTGCCAGATATTTTCGATTTTTTGTGAATTTAAAGAAGTAAAATGTTCAACAATGAGAAAAAGATGTGTTTTTTACCCGACTGGACTATAGGTAATGCCAGCAAAGGGTTGCCAGATATTACATAATTTTACATTTTTTACATGCTTTTTTTACTCATTCTTATTATTAAAAAAAAAGAAAATCAAGGATGAAAAAAATAAATGTTTTTTCACATATAAGTAATGTTTGGCAGAGGGTTGCCAGATATTACATAATTTGACCTTTCCTTTCATAACAGAGGAGAAAAAAAAAGTTTTTTTTTTGCCGGCTGGACTATAGCTAATGCTAGCAAAGGGTTGCCAGATATTACAAAGCTTTTTCTTATTATTTCTTATTATAAAGAAAAACAATCAAGAATTAGAAAAATAAATGTTTTTTTAATTGACTGGTCTATGTAATAACCGCGGAGGGTTGCCAGATATTACATAATGTGACATTTCTTTTCATTAAGGAGGAGAAAAATAAGATTTTTTTTATCTGGCTGGACTATAGCTAATGCTAGCAAAGGGTTGCCAGATATTAAAGCTTTTTTTATTCATTCTTAATATTAAAAAAAGAAAATGAAGGATGAGAAAAATAAACGTTTTTCACTTGACTGGACTAAAAGTGATGACGGCCGAAGGTTGCCAGATATTACATAATTTTCCTTTCTTTTCATAACGGAGAAGAAAAATAAATGATTTTCACCTAATTGGACTATTAGCAATGTCAGTAGAGGGTTGCCAGATATTACATAATGTTACCTTTCTTTTCATAACTGAGGAGAAAAATAAGATTTTTTTTACCTGGCTGGACTGTAGGTAATGCTAGCAAAGGGTTGCCAGATATTACAGTGCCTTTTTTTTATATTCATTCTTATAATAGAGAAAAACAATCAAGAATGAGAAAAATAAATGTTTTTCACTTGACTGGACTATTGGTAATGACAGCAGAGGGTTGCCAGATGTTGCAAAGCTTTTTTTTTCTCTCTCTTTTTCCTTTTATTTGATCCCCTTCTTCATCTATCAGTCGAAGTGGCTTTGGCTCATTGGCTTTCAGGTCTGGTGTGTTTGCCGGAGCAAGCTGTTTAGGCTATTTAATTCCTAAACACTCATTAAAATGTTTTGTGTTTCCCTTGGCAATTCTGTTAAATTAACAACTCGCTCCGGCTACAGGCTGATTATGTGACCACACAGCCCGTCTCGGTTAATCGATTCCCCTCCCTGCTAAAATGGCTCCCTGTAAATTAGTGTAAAGCTAACGATTTACGGGCCCTCACGTCCAGGCGATGTCGTGTCGGAGCCCATGTTTTAGCACGCTGCCGTGTCACTTTCGGCCTAATCAGCAGCTTTCTCCTTCATTCCCTCTCTCCATTACCTGACACGTGGCCAGCCTCTATTAATGACTCCATAATGGAGAAATAGTGCATGCTGTTGGTGTAAAGTGCCCTATGGAATACATAAAAGCCCGGCTCGGTGCAAACCACGCTACACCGCACCGCCATACCACGCTTTCGATGTCGGAAAATGAGGGAATGACAAAAAGGAGAGGGGGGGAAAGATCAAGTTTCATCAGGCACCTGTCCATAAAGTGTGAGAAAGGAGAAAGGAAACAAGGTGGTGGAGTGGGGTTAGAGGAAAAAAAAAATACTGCCCCGGCTGATAATGATACCATTACACTAATGGAGGCAGCAAATGAAGTACTCCTGCTTTATTACCGCAGGTTGGAGGGGGGAAACTTCCTGCTGCATTCCTAATGGCAACAGCAGCAAAGTATTGATCAGGCCATCATACCGCTAATACACACTCTCACAAACACACACACACACATAACCTGCTGCCACGGTGTCACGTCAATCCTGTCACCATTGCCGAGAGCTACGGCTCACCGTGGCCTTTAGCCACATGGGGTCTCCATCTGATCTCTTTCTTCTGCTCACTCCTCAGAACTCTGTGTTAATTTTATTTTAAAAAGAAACAAAAGATGTTCAATTCCCGGTACCGTTAATCCACCTGCCACTACTGGGCCCCTGTGCTGGGCCCTTAACTTTCGACTGCTCTAGCTGTAGAATTTGTAAATTGACGTAAGTCGCTTTGGATATGCCCGTAAATGTAGTAGGAATAGGAAGTGCGCTTAATAGAAACACTAAATGAATGAGAAATAAATGAATTGATTTGAAGCCGAAGTAAAAGCGCAGTAAAGCATGAATTTTATTCGCAAGTTGATGTGAAACTCTGATTCAAACGCCCGTCCCTGCTTTGGCTTTTATTTGCAAGGAGCAGCACGTCTCAGAAGGCTAATAGTACACAGTGATTAAGGAAAAGCAGTAGAGTCGGTTTAATTAAGGAGCAAGGCATTATCTGGTCCCCTGCCTCTTTATGGCCGGTCGGTGTTCAAGTCGAAGTAATGAGGGAGCCGCTGTCTCCGCTAACGACCTTGTGCTGTAAATAAGGACGGGCGCAGCTGACTGCTTACAAGGTCTTTGTTTGGCTTCTTCTGACAAGTGCAATTAAGCCGTGCTGATTTCTAATGGGAGAGAAGTCGCTAAGGTTTTAGCATAGCAAAAAATTGGCTGTCGACTTTTCAGCAAGTTGGCTGGTCAGTACAGGATTTCACGGCTCGTATCGTGATCGTTGTGGGTTGAAATTCCAGATTTCATGGCAGATTTTCTTAAAAAAAACCCCCAAGATTTGCAATGCATTTTGCAGTGTTTGTAGGTGTTTTGTTGTAAGACTTGAATCATGCAAAAAAAAAAAAAAAATTAAATACCCGGGAAAATCCTTGGAAATTACTCACAACTCCCCCAACAATTACCCACTATCAATTATTTTTCCAGAAGGAAATACACTCATAGTAATTAAAATCCCCCCCCCATAACCTGATTGAAGTTTTGGCATCTTTATTCTGATTAAGGTGTTTACATGAAGCATTTTAGTTCAGATTGGAACCGATTGTCATTAGAATTAACTATTAAGTTTCTTTAATCGATAATCAGAAAAATGAAGGTTTGATTATCGATTAATTACTTTTGAACTGTTGTTTTCTGTCGAAAGAAAAAAAACGCCAAAGAAATCGTGTTTTTTTCCCCTCCAGTGTGAAACTTTTATTCAGTCCCTCCACGATTTCTTACATCTTTTTGTCATTTTTGCGTGTTAGAATTACTGTTTTTATGGCAACTTAAAAAAACAAAAAACAAACCAACCCACCGCAACGCACGCTGCAGTGTTTGTAGGTGTTTTGTTGCATTAAAATGAATGCAAATTGCAGCAAAAAATTTTATCTCCGCCATCGTGAAGATTATTGGGGAAATGCTTTGCGATAATTTTTGTTGGTAAATAAGTAAAATTGGAGTTTTTAATATTTTAGCCGATGCTTTAGCGGCGCTTTACAATAATTAATCAACTTTGCAATAAAAAAAAACACTGATTTTATCAGGATCAGTTGAATTTGCATCAATAGTTGCATCCGGGCGTCGCAAAATCCTGGAGTATCTGTAAACCACGTCGCATCAACTGCTTCTCTGAGCTAAACAAGCGGAAAAAAGGCACGGATCAAACCTGCTATATGTTTAAATACCCCAAACAACTGGAATAAAATGGTGTGTGTGTGTGTGTGTGTGTGTGTATAATATGTGTTAAACTGTTCGGAACAGAGGAGGCTGGAGACGAGCTTGTGAAACTCGACTTGTTTAATCGTTTAGCATGAATACTACACACACACACACACACACACACACACACTTTTAAGCAAACCGAACTCCGTTCACTTTCCGCTAGTCTAGAAAGTGTTAGCCCCCCTCTCCTCCTTCCTATATCAGCCCATCCAGCGCTAACCTCTGCTCTGTCGCTAATCAAACGCTTTACCTTAAGGGGAAACACTCATTCAAGCCTCTCATTATGAATGCTCCCGTAGCCATAAAGATGTATATTTATATATCTCCATCTCGCAGGCTGTCGCGCGGGTAACTAGTTATTGATCTGGATATTTAGTCATTTCTTTCTGCTCGGCCATCAATATTCGGCTAACGCTTACGTGTGTGTGTGTGTGTGTGAGTGCCATGCTAGGCTTGACCCTGGCCCCCGCTTCTGTCTTGGATCCCTTTGGAGTTTAGTGATATACTATTCGCAAAAGCAAATCAATGAGTGAATATGAAGTTTGCGGTGTAATCTAGGGCGACCCCGGGGCCGCTGGCACTCGCATTGATCCCTTATGTGGACTTAGCTTGATTTGTCTGTCGCGAGGTTTCTATATGTTGTGGGGGGATCAACCGTCCGCCATGACTTATGTACAGGGGGTTTAAAATTCAGACCCAGAGCTTTTATTATTCATGGTTCTTTTCGGAAATATGGATATTGCTGAAGGAGCTCACGTAATGACGGTGATATTTTATTCTCTTAGCCGAGTGCCACAGCCCTAGCGAGTAGCGACGTAGCATTCTGATGCAAAAAACGGACGAGGACGACGTTTAGCTTTGATTCCTAATGCAGGGTTTATTTAAATCCGAATAATTTTAGTAAAGATCCTTTTTAGAATTAATTATCTTGAAATATATACGCAAGTTTTGTAGCTATATATTTTATTTATTGGCACCCTTTTCTACCCTTTTCACGCTATTATAAGGGTAAAATTAGATTCGAGGGAAGTTTTTTGTAGCACCGTCGAACAGAGGGCCACCCAGTCAGACAGTTTCCTTAACAGTCTTTAATTCCGGGACCCTTAATAACAGCGTACATAGATTACGTTTCATAGATTATATAAAATATCATAGCATAATACTGATTTTATTTTATATACATAAGATGTTATAGATGCATAATATAAAATAAAATCATAACGTATAGGTTTGCTATCTCAATGACATCCATGCCAACCATAAAATAACTAATTCAATGAAAACTTTCCTGTTTTTTGTGTTTGTGAAACTGCGACATGATGTGTTTCAATTTACTTTTATCCGTTTTTTTCTGTATAAAATATATCAACTCAACTCAAAGACACGAGTGAAAATAAAAAGAATTAAAATAAATAATTGGTGTTAAAATAAGCATGAATAAAAATGCTTAAGGTATCAAGAATGTTAGCTAGCAGATCATCTAAAACACTTTATCAAAAAGTTTTTAGAGAACCAGTGAGTGAAAGTCTAATTCTTTTTCCAATTTTATGCAAGTAAACACAGATTTTAGCCAGTTGTTAAAAGAAAGAGGATGAGACGTCCCAACATGACGTTTTAAACGTTAGAGAAAAAAAAAATCAGGATGCCTGTGGTTACTAGAAATAGTAATGAAAATAAATTTATTATAAAATAAAATAAAAGAAAAAAAGAAATAATAATAAACAAACAGAATAGAATAAACAATATAATCAAATCAAATAAAAAATTATATAAATAAATAAAAAAGAAAAATGTAAATAAATAAATATATACATATAATAAAAAATAAAGAAATATAATAAAATAACAATTTAATTAAAAAATATATGTTTAAAGTGTAATATGTTTTGTTTATTTATTTATCTGTATTTGTTTGGTATAGAAATGGTAATATACTTAGTGACAACTAATTTTTCTTCTTCTTATTATTATTGGAAGTAAAATTACTATTAATAATAACAACAATCATAGTAATAGTAAAAATAAAATAAAATAAAATAAAGTAGTAATCATAATACTAATAATAATTGTTATTATATTTTAGCCATAATTCATTATATATAGTCTTCTGTGACATAATTTACCGTAGTATCAGTGTTATATGATAATATTTCCTGATATTTACTTATGTTTTTTTCTTGGGCTACTTTTAATTGTGTCTCTTTGTTTTAAGGCTTAAAAATAAATAAGTTTCCTCTGATTATATACAGGTTATATACAAAATTTATTTATTTATTTTTTAACTGAGTTGTGTTTTTTTTCCCAGTTCTAGCACAGATTCCTATTAAAAACATTTCCAAACTCACTGAACGTGAAAACGAGGTGGTGTACAGGGTTTATATGTATATAAAAATGAGCATACAGAGTGCTACAGGAAACATGTCGGACTCAGTAAGTTACCGTCCTCTCTGACCCGTCGGGTCGGAGTTCATCTGTCAGCATCGGTGTGATCGGTGTTAATATATAGTCAATAATCAATACTCTTAGTAAGCACAGGCGTGTCCCAGAGGAATACACACAGGACTGATTCGTTGCTCTAGACATGGATGCTTTATCTGCTGTGTATGTGTGTGTGTGTGTGTGTTGAGAGACTTGGGTTCGAGCCCCACTGACACCAGTCTGCCACTGTTCGGTCCTTAAGCAATACCCTTAATTGACATTTACATTTACGGCATTTGGCAGATGCCCTGATCCAGAGTGACTTACATTAATCTCATTTATACAACTCAGCAATTGAGGGTTAAGGTTCTTGCTCAGGGGCCCAGCAGTGGTGACTTGGTGGAGCTGGGAATCGAACCCACAATCTTTAAGTTAGTAGTCCAACACCTTAATCATGTGCCACCACTTGCCTTAATAACCCTTCCTGCTCCAGGGGCGCTGTATCAACCCTAACCCTAACCCTAGCTGACCCTCCGCTCAAACTTTCTAAGATGGTACGAAGAAACAAGTTTCTCTGCGCTGTAAAGTATATCTGACAAATAAACATCTTTATATCTGGGTCCTTTATTGATGCACAGGAAGCAGAAATCTGAATACCAGCACACTAGCGAGAGATAGTTACGATAGTTCATGTTGACCAAAACACACAGGAAAGAAAAGTTTTCTGCCAATCTCAGACATTTGCATTTGGACGGGACTAGATTTCTGCGTTGGTAGGTAATCGGCTCTGGAATTTGGACAGAGGTCATTAGAGAAAAAGTCAGACGTGGTAGATTCGGACGGGATTCAAATTTCTCTAACGTCCCACTGGAAATCTAGTCCCTTCCAAATGGGAATGAATACGGGTTGTTCACGGAGGGTAGAACTAAAACACCAGCTACAACATTTGCCTTGTAGCTGGTACGACTATCGCAGCTGTTCAACACCTTCTAACAAATCAGTATCCAGAATCCACAGCTGCTGTGGTAAAACAGTGTGAAATATTCCTGCTGTTCTTTTGTAGGTATTTTTACTTTCACCTGCTCTGGCATGCCTTCGGGCCTCACTTTCAGCTGTTTATTTGCGAATTCATTTCCCCTTCGTAATGGCTCACCTTTTCTTGTAAAGAGAAACGGCAGGGCTTTTTTTTTTTTTTTTTTTTTACTTTCCGACATCTGCTTCCCATCGCCGGACCCAAAGCCTGCGTTGCCTCTGGCTACAGGAGGCCCTCTTTCACAAGGTGCTGTAAATGCTAACTGTTAATTTGTACATCATAAGATTTGTTTCTAATAAATGAGAATGCAGTGAAAGCTCCTGCGAGTACCTGGCACGTGCGGGGACCCTGAGTCGTACCTCGACGCCGTACCCCCTGCTGGGTATAAGAGCCTGCGATACCAGCTACAGAGGACTGGTGCCAGTTAAGTAATCCTGAGCAGCCCCGATCCACCTGTGAGCAGTGAGTCGCAGAGCCGGCCAAGACTGCTTTATAGACATGTTTTATGGCATCTAATAGAGCTTCCTGTTGTTTATGATAGACGCAGACTTTATTGAGACGATTGTTATGGTTCCCTCTTTGGAACCTGTTGCTGAAAATACACACGATACATTTATATAGCCAAAAGTTTTGGAACACCACACCTCAACCTTCTATTCCAGATGTAGTCTCAGTCTTTCTCCTATAACAAGACTGGATTGTGTGACTGAGGGGATTGGTGGTCATTCAGCCACAATAGTATTAGTGAGATCAGACACTAATGTTGAGGTGAGGAAGGTCTGGGGTTCAGTCAGGGTTCCAGTTCATCCCAAAGTTGTTCAGTTTAAAGAGGTTGAGTCAGAGTCAGGACTTTGTACAGAATATTCCAGTTCTTTTACTTGAACCTGAACACATCATGTCTTTTACTTGAACACAACACATCTTCCTCCAATGTGTGGTGCAGATGGTATTTGACCTATGACCATGTAAGCAGGAAAAAAATATCGGATATGAATCGGATACGTACATTACATGTAAGCAGACAAATCTGATTTTCACCTCAATGAGTCGAATGTCATTGCATAAGCAACTGTGGCCCATGATGTCAACTTAGATGGACACCAACAGCGATATATAGAAATATAGTGATATATGTATATCTATAACACTAGTGATATATATATATGTATGTGTGTGTGTGTGTGTGTGTGTGTGTGTGTATGCATGCAACTGTACTTTGATATTTATTTATTTTGTTTAATTTTCTGTAAACTAAAAAAAATAATGCCCATTGAAAAAAAAGTTAGCGATCAATGCTACATTCGCCCAGACTGCAACGAGGACTCTCCTCTTTTTTTAACTGCCTTAATGTGGATTAAAAATACTGAATAATACTTTTGTCGTTTATTGCATCCAATGATTATTGCACCGTTTTAACTTTCTTTTCTGGTCAGTACATCTTCATTGGGTTGTTTTGCCGTGTACAGTGTAAATGCAGATATTGGATACAGGTCAGTTTTAAAAGATGATGAGAGAAAAGGTGAGAAAAAAAAAGAGAGAGAGAGAGAGAGAGAGACAGAGAGAGAGAGAGAGAGAAAAAGACAGCGCGTGAAAGAGAGATAAATAGAATGAAAGAGAGAAAAGGAGACAGAAAAAGAGAGAGAAAGAGACAGACGAACTTGAGTGGTCAGTGGTGCATAACATTTGCCTCTCAACACTGTCTCCTCTTCACTTAACCTTTGACCATTAAAACACACACACACACACACACACACACACACACACACACACACACACCACACACACACGGTTTTGAATGATGCCAGCTTGCTTGTCATGGTTCCTCTGTCAAAAGCAGGTGGCTTTAAGTGTTCTCTTGGACACACACACTCTCACACACACTTCTTTTTCTCTTCTGTTCAACCAGCCATAAGTTTATCGAAAGCCGATGTCACCCACCACATGATCAGACTTGCATAAAAAAAACACACCCTTCCTACCTACCTGCCTGTCTGTCTCTGGTCATCTTTTTCAAAGACCTGGAGTGCTCGGTAGGTCAGGAGTGCTAATTTCGAAATCCTAAATTTTTCCTTCATCGCTCATATTATGTTATATTCTGTATATACATGCAAACGAATTTCCTCACTTACGAATTTTTACCTCAAGTATTGAAATTTTGCTTCGTGCATGCAAACGAATTTCCTCACTTACGAATTTTTACCTCAAGTATTGAAATTTTGCTTCGTGCATGCAAACGAATTTCCTCACTTACGAATTTTTTTTTTCCTCAATGTATGAAATGAAATTTTGCTTCGTGCATGCAAACGAATTTCCTCACTTATGAATTTTTGCCTCAAGTATTGAAATTTTGCTTCGTGCATGCAAACGAATTTCCTCACTTACGAATTTTTTTACCTCAAGTATTGAAATTTTGCTTCGTACATGCAAACAAATTTCCTCACACTCACAAATTTTTTTTTACCTCAATCATTGAAATTTTTTTGCTTCCTACTTGCAAATGAATTTCCTCACTTACGAATTTTTACCTCAAGTATTGAAATTTTGCTTCGTACATGCAAACGAATTTCCTTACTTACGAATTTTTTCCTCATGTAATGAAATTTTGCTTCGTGCATGCAAACGAATGTCCTCACTTACGAATTTTTGTAAGTATTGAAATTTTGCTTTGTTTGGCTTTCCACCAATCATAGTGAGTCTATGAATTCAGCTGTTTTCGAAAGCGTGAATTGAACTACGATCCCGACGTTGCCTTTGGCACGCGTTAAAAGCTATGTGATTTTTTTTTTTTTTTTTTTTTTTTTTTTTTGATGTGGTTGTATTTATTTTATATTTTACTTCATGTTTTTTTCTAAGATGCAAAAACTGTGGTTATGATGTTGAAAATTTGTAAAATTGGAAATATTTTTTAGGTGTCTGGAATTGTTTTTTTGCATTTTAATTATTTCTTATCGAAATTTCGTAATGCAATATTCCATTAAATTAAATTAAATTCGTGTGCCGAACTTCCACCATATTACGTAAGTCCATATAAGAAAATAAGAGCTTATAAATGTCTACGATCCGAATTCAGGAAAAAGTTTTTTTAAAAATGAAAAAAAAAAATAAAAGACTTTTAAATCACATAAGCTAATATTTAATTGACAACAAAACACAGCTAACAAACTGAAAAATTTACAATTGTATGCAAAAAATGAGCTCATTTTTAATAAAGGTTGTGAGTTTTTGGAGTTTTGGTGTTGGAATTTGGTCCCATTCCTGCCTGATGAAGGTTTCCAGCTGCTGAAGTGGTTGTGATCGTCTTTGACATATTTTTTTTGTTAAATGATGTGCCAGATGTTCAGTTGTGTGACATCATGAAACGGCTTGATTTTGCAGAAAGGGAAATGATTTAACAATTAAAAAAAAAAACCTGGGTGGATTTTTATCATTATACTGTGGTTGTGTACACACAAACACACACACACACACACACACACACTTTCAACACGTATTTTAGTTTAAACAACTTGTAAAAGTGCATGTCACATCCGATCAGCATTCTAGGGAACTGTATAAACACACTAACAACACAATGTCAGCCTCCTGACTAATAACACACACACACAAACACAAACACACACACACTTAATTTCAAAAACGTCACGCACACTTTACTAAGCGCCGCTGTGTGTCAGTGTTTTGGAAGTGTTGCAACAATCCGGATTAATGCGACAGATCTTTAAACTATGTGTGCGTGTGCGTGTGTGCGTGTGTGTGTGTGTGTGTGTGCGTGTGTGTGCTGTCTTATCGACTCGAACCGGAAGAATCCGGCATTATCCCACTCGCCTCTGCTGCCAATTACACAGCGGATCATTAACTTCAAGGGTTTAAATGTTCCTACGCTGGTATTACCACACCGAGCTCGGGCTCTGACAGTTGTACCTGCTTTAATTCACCCCCCCACCCATCTTGTAATTAATTTATGTATCTTCTCTCCTTAACGTCAGTCCTGGTGATCGGGTTCATCCTGGCAAAAGTATAGACGGCATTCTTGTCGTCGTACCGCTGATTTATTCCCAGGTTCGGCGAACGAAAGGTAAACGGACGATAATTAAGCGCGTGCGGGTTTGCGGATCACATGACTGACACTTTGCCTGAAGGCTTTTTAGACAGTAGGCAGTGACAGGATTTTGTACTTTTGAAAGTGAAGTAAAGTAGGTGGAGGTTAGATGTGATGTCTTATGGAAAGTTCTGGAAGGTTCAGGATTGTTGTTGTATGATGGTGGTGTTGGTGGTGGGGGTGGTTAGTTTTTGGCGTACATGAACAAATCCTGTCGTGATTCCAGCTGATTTTTGCTTTAAATGTAATATAATTTTACTTAAATTCGTTTCACGTACAAATCATACATCACACGACATGCAATGAAATTTAATTTTTTTTACGACTAACTGTGCTTAAAAGATGTTATCAAACTAGGAATAAGGCATTACTAGACGCTGATCGATGATTAATCAAATAATCAGTCCCAGCAGGATTTTCTGATGCAACTATTTGGGCAAATTAATTGGTGCTTTCCTTATTCAATTATCCAATTAGACTAAATTTTTGGTGCCAATTATTGTAAAACTCCTCCCAAAACAATCCAAATATGTCAGGAAACACATTTTTTTTCTTAAAGTACAAAAATATGTTGCAATGTTTTTAGGCTATTTTTGCGATGCAATTTGGGATTAAGTGCAAATTGCAACAGCGCAACGCACACTGTGTAAAGATCGCCTGGGAAATTTTTACACACTTTGTTGTGGTTGTTTTGGTTGGTGTTAGCACATCTTCAAAATAAGGAAACAAGGAAGTGCGTTTGGTGACATAGTCGTTTTTTGGGAGCGGGTTTACAATAATAATAACAATACTACTACTACTACTAATAATAATAATAATGCATTAGTGCAAAATGCATGGGGATCAGTTAAATGTACGTTTTTTCGAGTATTTGCTTTTGGACATTGCAAAATCCTAACTCGACTTATTTGTTTACTATTTTGTCTCTATGTGATTACTGATAAACACACACACAGTTCCCTCTCTTTTTCTTAAAAAAACAAACTTCCTTTACCCTCCATCAGTCTATTAAAAAGTAGATTCCTTTGATTATGGTCAACGAAAATTTCAGTGATTCAATTATCGATTAATCATGCCTATCCCTATCCCTAAAGTCACCTTTATTTATTTAGCGCTTTAACAATCGGGATTGTTTTAAAGCAGCTTTACAGAAATACATCAGAAAAGACATTGTTAAACACTCATTAAAACACGCAATGTGATTAAGATCTATAAATTTAGAGTCCGCAACTAAGCAGGGAACCAAAACTGTGACAAAATGGAGAAAAAAACCTTGGGAGAAACCAGGCTCGGTCGGGGGGTCAGTTCTCCTCTGTCCAGATAAGCCAGTAGGTTACCCCATACTGCAGTAAAGTTTCCGTGCCCTTGTCCGAATGGCCATTTAGAAGAGAGGAGATCACTTATTGTCTCTAGCTGATGGTGGCGACGGCGAGCTCGGAATAACAAAGAGCAGACATATGCTAGTGTAGATGCCATTCGACTTATGATAAACAAATATATTGTCTGTTATTGGTGGTGTTTCCTGGTTCCGGTAGTGTAAATGACACTCATTTAAATAATAGAAACTGTGTGTATTATGTGTAAACAAGGTTAAAGTGATGTGTCTTTAATCTAGTCTTAAACTGACAGTGTGTGTCTGCCTTCCGAACAGTGCAGGGTAAATTATCCCAAAGTTTAGGCGCTAGATAAGAAAAGGATCTGCCACCTGCAGTTGATTTTGTTATTCTAGGAAGTTACTTCCTGGATGTTAAGTGATGAACAGTTCTGTGTATGAAAATTGTTACAGAAATCAGTGACCTCAGAATAAACCGTTATATTTCAGTAATGCATTTCCGGCTTCTTCCTGGTGTGGAGCCGCACGTCACAGGGCCGTCATTGATACTTTTACCAGAACAACGGAACCGTGGAGTGTCTTCGATCCACAAGTCTGTTTTTTTTTATTAATATCAAAACCTCCTGATGTGATATGTTGTGGGGGTCTCTGACTATTTCGTCACCGCATGGCTATAACTCTCCCCTGCACTCCCTCTCTGCGCAAGCCGTGCTGCAAATTGACCGGGTTTGACCGGCGGTCATGCGGCATTACACGGGTCAGATTGAGTAATTATTTCTAGACCGTTGACTACACGCAAGACGAATAGTTTTTGAAGAGAGCGTAATGGGGGGCTGACCCTCTCTGACACCAGCATTATTTCACCCTTGCCTTCGACCCCCATCTATCCCGCGCCTACAGTACACACCGGCCGCGATTTATGCCTGAACGTACACAAACGAGTGTGTGGGTGTGAGCCAGGGGGAAGTGACGCCACACGTAGCCTTGTCTCTGTCTTTATAATCCAAACGCTAAAGGGAGAACGTCGATACGCACACGTGTTCCCCGACTATGCCGTTTCCTTTCACTGAGCCAGCAACCATGAATGTCACCGATGTTTACGAGGGAAGAGCTGTTTAAAACCACAAGGAAATGACGGAACAGTTGCTATAGACGGAAAACGAGGTTACTAAAAACATGATTATGAGTAAATTGCTGTGTTATTTAAAAAAAAAAAAAAAGTAAAACACTTCAGGGCCGGCAAAATCGCTAGTCTGATGTCCCAGGTCTATTGTGTCTTCCAGATAGGACTATCTCATAGGAAGGAAAAAATATATTTAAATGCTTTGGCATTCTACATTACAAATAATTTTTAAGAATTTTTATTTAGGTTGCAGACTGAAGAGTGCAATGTCCAAAGGGCTACCAGGAATTGAGATTTTTGGGGTACAATACTGAACCCCAAATTTACCTGTAGATGATTTGAGTTATGGCTGATGGTCTTATCCATGGTCTTGCATTCATCCTATATCTACAACTAAGCAGTGGTGCGGTGGGATTTTAACCTGCAACCTTAACCACCTTAACCACCTTAACCACCTTAACCTGACTCCTGGCTTCACTGAGACTATGCCATGATTTCTGCAAAAGTCATTCATTCCTAGAGCTGAACTTTTCCTGAAAGTTTGTTTTATCCAATGACATCATGTTGTGGTCGATTTCCCCGTTTATAGCATGAGTGCTTAGGGACCGTTCGGGGACACTGAAAAAAGGGCTTACCTTACTTAGCACTCAATAATAGCACCAAAATAATAATAATAATACTAATAATAAGGAAATAATAATAATGAAAAAGGATGGTTAGTCGTTATAGGTGTGTGTAGGTGTGTGTGTGTGTGTGTGTGAGATAACGTCAGATTTACGTGACACCAGACCAAGAAATGTTCCAACTGAAGCTTCTGATTGCAACTTTAATTCAGGTTCAGTAATCAGTTCCAAATGCACCTGTAAGGAACCCTGTTAAGGATCGGCTTTTCTTTTTAATTGACCAATTTTCGTTACTTATTAACTAGACGGCATCCCAGAATGTTGATAAAATCAATCAAGTAATTATGATCAACAAAACTCTAAAACGATTAATTATTGGTCATCGATCGGTGATATGAACCTCAGCCTTCGTATTAATACTACAGAAAACAAATTCCCACTGTCCACTACTGAACTGTCACTAGGTGGCAGCTGGACATCAGGAACTGGACTTTTTCACCCCCTCTTTCTCACATGACCACCGTCTCCCTCCATGTCAGACCGCTGGACGTTACGCTTGTAGTTTGCTACATTCTGTATCGTCTCAACCCAGAAACATTTTCTTGCTGCTTCAGGTGTAGCAGTAAAGAGGTCAGGACCCTGTCCTCCTCGTCCTCCCTGCTCGGTTAACTCTTATTGGTCAGCTTGAGTGAGTTTACTCGAATTGTATAACGATCGATTCGGAAGAAAAGCCATGACGTGTAACGTTGTAATTAAAAACGTTTTTACGACTTGTTACGTCGTGTCAGGGTGCCTTCGATAATTAGGTGTGTTTTCTAACAGTGATTTTCTTTAACTGTCACAGTGGCACATCTTCCGTCCCCTCAGTCCACTTTTGGAGACAAATCAAGGCACAAGATTACGTTTGGACAAAGAAGAAGATGATCCAGGGAAGAGGAACTAAAAAAAAAAGCTACTTTTCATCCGTAACATACTTTTAGCTTTCTGGAGTTTATTTTTTTAGGTCAGATTAATTAACACACTAATAAACGTCTCGATCGAAGAAATAAAAATCCCATTTATTCTTATTTGATTGAGAATCATCCTATGAATCATTTCGGAAATATCATTAGGAATGATTTTTCTGGAATTGTTTCAGTAACGATTTTTTAGAAATCATTCTGGAAATGATTTTCGAGCAATTATTCTAGAAATAATTTTAGAAATCAGTTTTAGAAATAATGTTTGGAAAATATTTTTTTTTAGAAATCATTTTAGGATTTTTTTTTCTTTTTTTTTAGGAATCTTTCCATAAATCATTCTAGAAATCATTTTGGAATTTCAGAGATAATTTTTGGAATGGTTTTTTTTTTTAGAAACCATTCCAGGAATCATTTTGAGGAATCAGTTTTAGGGAACATTCTAAAAATTCTTTCTAGGAATCTTTCTAGGAATTCTTTTTTAGGAATCACTTGTGTTTATTTGCCACATTATTAAAGCTTTATGGATCATAAATATAAAACCATTTACACAAAAGAGAAATCTGTCTCGAATGTTAGCATATTTATTATTATTATTATTATTATTATTATTATATAAGTAGTAGTAGTAGTAGTTGTTGTAGTATTATATTGTGCTACGTGATTATTATCTTCAGCGGTGGAGGTTGAGGAGTGGTATTTTGTTGTTGTTGCTATGGTGCAGGTGTCCGTGATGCGATGGGAATAAACTGCGATTCTGACCTGAGTCTAACGAGCACGTCAGTCCCTCAAGGCAAAATTTAGCGCCTCAGCAGCTTATTGATCTGCCCTGTGAATGAGGGCGGGGGAGTGTGTGTGGGTGTGAGAGAGTATAGAGTGAGTATATGTATGTATGTATGTATGTATGTGTGTGTAGTGTAGCAGGCCTCAGGCTGGACTCTGTCCTTGACTCTTTACCTCTAAAAGGCCCTGAAGGATGACCCGCCCTGGCCAGGAGTCTCCACAGGGCTAAGTGCACTTTGGAACAGGATATTGATTTTGTTGGAGGAGGAAAGACACAAGAGGACGAACGGAGGGACAGATGGATTGACAGTAGACAGTAGACTGATGGTCTAGAAGAGACAGTGACTTCTCCTTCTCCAGGACAGCTTTACCTTCCTTAAGTGTTAATCACAGCTTCTCACACTCCTTCAGTCAGGTCACAGCGCTTCTGTGTCTGTCACTCTCTCTCTCTTTCTGTCCATCACTCGTCCTTTTTTCTAACTGCCCCTGCTGTATTTGGACCTTAGCATGGAGAAAATTGATTCTCTGGACCCAGGCTAAACTTCCTAAAGTGTATTTATTTGGACCAACTCATTACCAAGTAACTTAATCAAAATTCTCTTCATTTTCCTTTGATTGCGAACCATTTTTGGGAATCATTTCAGGAATCATTTTAAGAATCATTTCAGGAATCATTTTTGGGAATCATTTTGGGAATCATTTTGGGAATTATTTTTAAAAACCTTTTTTGGAAATTATTTTGAAAATCATTTTTAAAATAGTTTTTAAAACAACACAACACACACACACACACACACACACACACACACCTGATTCTCCTTTTATGAGGAATCTTAGGAATCATGTTGGGAATCATTTTTTGGATTCATTTTTAGAAATCATCAGAATCATTTTAGGAATAATTTTTAGAATCATTTTGGGGATCATTTTAGAAATTATTTTAAGAATCATTTTTAGGAAGCATTTTTTAAATAGTTTTTGTACACACACACACACAGACACTCTCATTTGTTGAAGAATCATTTTGGGAATCATTTTTAGAAATGATTTTTAGGAATCATTTTCAGAAAACAAATTAAGGAATTATTTCAAGAATCATTTTTTGACACACTTTTACACCCGCGTGCACACACACACACACACACACACACACACACACACACACGCACATATGCTTCTCTTTCTTATGGCTATGAACCCAACTAACTGAAACAAAGCGTGTGTGTGTGTGTGTGTGTGTGTATGTGTGTGTGTTTTATGGTCCGTGCCACCGTGTGACCTCAGCAGCACTGGTGATCTTTGACCTTTTCTTCTCTCTACATTGTGAGAAGTTTCAGAAACATCTTTTTTTTCATGCTTTAAGTTCAAGATGAGTGTAAAATGCATGTCATCACTACACACACTTGTGCACACACACACACACACACACGTGCTCATCTAGCTACATCTGGTGTTGGTGTGTTTAGACCTGATTTTCAGGTATTTACATGGGTTTCTGCATATCTGAGTAATAAATCTCAACATAGACAGTGTGTGTGTGTGTGTTAGGTTAAGTGAAGTCTGAGATCTATCTATCTATCTATCTATCTATCTATCTATCTATCTATCTATCTATCTATCATCATATATATGTGTGTGTGTCTGTGAACATTAATATTAATAATTAAGCCAGACATCCTTTTATGTTTTCTCCAGCTGCCAGAAATAGGTGTGTGTGTGTGTGTGTGTGTGTGTTGCAGTAGATGGATGAATGTGAGTGAATGTTAATAAATCACTCTGTCTCTGACCTGCTGTGGAGTGAAAAGAAGAGTGACGAACACCGAGCCCCCTCACCGCTTAACAACTATCTCAGGCAGCAGCCTGACACTGCAGCCATTTTTCTTGCCTGATGAAGCACCTGGATGGAGTGTGTACATCCATATATTCACATGCACACACGTGTGTGTGTGTGTGTGTGTGTGTGGTGTGTGTGTTTTATACGTGTGTATGTAAGACGTAAGCTCTACTAGTAGCAGTTTTTGATTCTTTTTTTTTTTTTTTTTTTCAGTTTCTTTGCTCAGATCATTGAATCAGATTGTTCAACTCAATGAGTCGATTCTTTCAACTCCCGAACGAATCACTGCCACTTTGTCCCTAAACATGACTGGACTTGAAGTACAACAGTTAGAGCGTATGAATTATTTTAAGTCCTGCTGTCGACTTAGCTTTACTTACGCGGCCGTGATCTTAAAAACAGTCACAAGGTGGCGCCATCAATCGATGGATTCGATATTACAGCACCGATAGCCGATAAAAGAAATGCTTAAATATCAATAAAAAAAATCTTTAAAAACTGATTATCGGTCGATCTCTAAGAATAAATTTATTATTATTATTATTATTATTATTATTATTAATATAGATTAATTATTATTTTTAACTATAGACTTTTGCTACATTTACAGCATTTGGCAGACGCCCTTATCCAGAGCCACTTACATTTATACAACTGAGCAATTGAGGGTTAAGGGCCTTGCTTAGGGGCCCAACAGTCATGGCTCGGTGAAGCTGGGATTCGAACCCACAGTCTTTGGGTTGGTAGTCCAACACCTTAACCACGAGCTTCTCCAAAATATTAATTAAATTTTAATCGCCGTTAAACATCATTTTAACATCATTTTAACATCATTTGTGTGTGTGTGTGTGTCCTAAAACCTGATTTTTAGGACACACACACACACACAAACATAATGAGGCAACATTGTGAAGGAAACAGGAGGAAAGGCGTCCCAAGTAATCGTCTTTTAATCACACTATCGGTGCCGACGTTCCGAGGAAAAGTGGAATTTTCCAGAAGTTCCAAAGGAGACTGCAGATGTATGTCATGGATAAAGTGCTCCTCACAGACGTGTGTGTTTGCCGTGAAGTGTGTGATGCATCACGGTCACTTCCTCCATTTCCCTGCCATTACCTAGAGACGCTTATACAACGACTATATTTCCATTTTAACACACGCGCGCATGTGTGTGTGTGTGTGTGTGTGTGTGTGTGTGCATGATGGCACCTAGGTGCGGCGTTTTCGCGAGCCGGTCCCATGCTGTCATTCTAGGAGTTTTGGCCATGAGGTACACACGTTTCCGTCCTCACGTCGTGTTTGTCCAGGTGTTCGTCTCATCCTTTCCTCTCCACACCCAGAACGTTCCCTCGCTCTTCCTGCCCTCCGTTAAATCCTCCATTCCGCCTGACACCTGCACAACACATTCTACGCCCCGACGCCAAGGAGGAAGTGTGTTTGAAGACGATGACGGTGTGCGTGTTAGAGTGTAAGCGAGCTTGGCGGGACGTTTGATTCAGCTCGACCTCAGGAGATTTCACAGGTTGTGACACGCAAGCTTCAACAGTGTGCAGGCCAAACACAGAACTCTATTACATCTCACACACACACACACACACACACACACACACACACACACACACACACACACACACACACTCTCATCCCTCTGCTCCTTCAGAAAACTGCAGATACTCCCTGATAATGTAACATTATAAGGGACATGCTTATTATTATGGACACTGCTGGGCCCCTAAGCAAGGCCCCTAACCACCTGAATTCCTCACTTGGTCTTTGTCTGTCTGTCTGTCTTTCTTTCTCCGTCTCTGTCTCTCTCTCTCCCTCTCTATTTCTCGGTCTCTCCCTCTCTATTTCTCTGTCTCTCTCTCTCTCTCTCTCTCTCTCTCTCTCTATATATATATCTCTTGTTCTTTGTTTTCTCTGTCTCTCTCTGTCCCTCTTTCTTTGTCTCTGCCTTTCTCTCTCTCCCTCTCTATTTCAATTTCTCTGTCTCTCTTTCTTTCTCTCTCTCTCTCTTTCTTTCTCTGTATTCCTCTCTCTCCTACTCTGTTTGTCTTTGTTTCTGTTTATCTGTCTAACTCTGTTTATCTTTCTCTCTGTCTTTCTCACTGTTTGTCTTTGTTTCTTTTTTGCTGTCTCTCTCTGTCTTTCTCTCTCTCTGTCTGTCTTTTTTCACTCTCTCTGTCTTTGTTTCTTTCTCTCCCTGTGTCTTTCTCTCGTTTTTCCCTCTCTCTCTCTCCCTCTCTTTCTCTGTCTGTCTATCTGTCTTGCTCTTTGTCTGTCTGTCTGTCTCTTTTTCTCGGTCTCTCTCTCTCTCGCTCTCTCTCTCTTTTCTTGTCTCTCTGTATTCACTCATGACTCATGATTTTTCAAATCTTTCTTTTTATCCCTCTATTTTGCTCTTTATTCTATTAAAGGAACAGATTATATGAACTATAAATAAACGAGTGTGCTTTTCTACAGATCTGTAGATTTTTTTTATTTTATCGTATAGAATTTTTTATGATTATAAATTTCATTCATTTATTTATTCATTCATTCATCTTCTATACCCGCTTATTCCCTAATTTGAGGGGAAGTGGTAGTGCTTTGATAAATGTACCAACTTGAAGACCCAGGTTCAAATCCCAGCACCACTAAGCCACCACTGCTGGGCCCCTGAATAAGGCCCCCAATTTGGGGTCACAGGGATCTGCTGGAGTCTGTCCCAGCTGTCTCTAAAAGGGCGAAAGGCAGGAGAGGGACATGCCGGACAGGTCGCCAGTCCATCACAGGGCCACACACACACTCACACTCACTCCTATGGGCAAATTTAGAATCACCAATCAATCTAACATACATGTTTTTGGACTGTGGGAGGAAACCGGAGAACCGGGAGTAAACACACACAAGCACAGGGAGAATGTGTAAACTCCACACAGAAAGACCCCTGCCCGGGAATCGAACCTGGGACCTTCTTGCTGTGAGGCAACAATGTAAATAATAATTGGTTTGTGAAGGATAATTTCATTCCTGAAATCCGTTCAGTGTCTTGATTTATATCTTAATGTAAGGTTGTGTGTGTGTGTGTGTGTGTGTGTGTGTGTGTGTTTTCGAACCCATCTGTGCAGTGATCTTACTGTGTCTCCTGTTCTTTGCTGGAATTTCTGAGCAGTTTGATGTATTTGACATGTGCGTGACAGACCGCAGCTCTTCAAACCCAACACAAGCGCTGTGCCTTCCGTCTGCTCCCATCTGTGTGTGTATGTGTGTGTGTGTGTGTGTGTGTGTGTGTGTGTGTGTGTTGTTTCTACATCAGAGAAGCCAAGTATTTGCCATCAGGACTCCGATCACACACACACACACACTTCTCCATAGACACCTTCCATTATAACAACTGTTGATTTTTAACCTGCAGCAACAACCGCATCTATGTGAATGTCACACACACACACACACACACACACACACACACACACAGAGGTTCAGAAGACTGTCAGTTTATCCTGCTTTTGTCTCCTGTCTTCTAATCTTGTCTGAATTTCTGTTGGTCCTTCTTTTAGTCTGTCTGTCTGTCTCTCTCTCTCTCTCTCTCTCTCTCTCTCTCTCTCTCTCTCTCTCTCTCACTCTGTCTCACTCTATCTGTTTTATTTCTCTCTGTCTTTAAAGGAACATTTTATTTTGCCCCAAAAGTTAAGCCCAATTTAAGCAGCAGTGCACACACACACACACACACACACACACACAGAGAAAAGCCGGAATCTAGAGTGATCGTTTTTTTCCTTGGGTGTCCGGGGTATAAAGACAGTATCCAGTCAGGGGGTATTTATCCTGGTGCAGTGTAAGATTTACCACTTAGCAATGAAGGCTACAACATTCATCTCCGCGGAAACAAAACTCTAAATCCTCAAATAAATGGCCGAGTATTAGGCTTTAATTAGCTTAATTACGTCCACGGTTTTAGGTTGTGTGTGTGTGTGTGTGTGTGTGTGTGTGTGTGTGTGTGTCTATATCTATATATATACAACATAAACTGTGGACGTAATCAAGCTAATTAAAAGTCACATGATAGCCTAATAGTATATATGAGAGTGTGTGTGTGTGTGTGTGTGTGTGTGTGTGTGTGTGTGTGTGTGTGTGTGTGTTTTGATTAGAGCTTTGTGTGTGTTTGAGAGAGACAGCGTGTGTGTATGACAGAGAGAAGTTCTATATTTATTTTATGATAGAGATGCACTATTACCCCCAGTGCTTCAGATGGCCGGTCTGCCAGTGTGTGTGTGTGTGTGTGTGTGTGTGTGTGTGTGTGTGTGTGTGTGTGTGTGTGTGTGTGGTGTGTGTGTGTGTGCGTGTGTGTGTGCCCAGGCAGTGCTACCCTCATTTGGGAAAAGTTATATGGATATGGGGGGGATTTTTTACGCGGGTTGCTGTTGGATTTACAGGTCAGGATGGAATGTGGAATCCAATGAACTGCACTTTGATCACGCAAACTGAAGCTGTAAAAACTCCATACGGCCAAAACGCAAAGCATCATGGGAACAATTCGAAACGTTCCACTTTAGATTTACACACACTCCTCATCCTGCTTGTTAAAGCTAAAGGATGAACACACTATCTCTCTCTTTCTCTCTCTCTCTCTCTCTCTCTCTCTCTCTCTCTCTCTCTCTCTCTCTTTCTCTTTCTCTATCTCTGACTTTCTCATTTTTTTCCACACTGTCTTTCGCTCTTTCTTTCTTTCTTTCTTTCTTTTTTCTTTCTTTCTTTCTTTCTTTTTCTTTCTTTCTTTCTTTCTTTCTTTCTTTCTTTCTGTCTGTCTGTCTCTCTGTCAGTCTATCTATCTGTCTGCCCGCCTGCTTGTCTGTCTATCGATCTATTGATAATCTCTTTCTCTTTCTTTTTATTTTCTGTCTGTTCTCTCCTCTCGCTCTCTTATTTCTTTTCTCTTCTTTTCTTTTTTTTTCCCCCACGTCTTTCTTCTTCTTTTTCTTATATTTCTTTCTTTCTTTTTCTTTCTTTCTTCTTATTTCTGTCGTCTGTCTCTCTGTAGTTCTCTCTATCTGTCTGCCTCCTCTGTTGTCTTTCTTCGATCTATTGATAGATCTATTCTTTCTTTCTTTCTTTCTTTCTGTCTGTCTGTCTTCTGTTGTCTTCTATATGTCTTCTATCTTTGTCGTGCTTGTCTGTCTATCGATCTATTGATATATCTCTTTCTTTCTTACTTTCTTTCTTTTTCTTTTTTCTATCTATCTATCTATCTATCTATCTATCTATCTATCTATCTATCTATCTATCTTGCCGTTTGTCTTTCCTTCCTTTCTGTTGTGTTATATTTATCACCACACGGTGTATCTCTGATTGTTAGCACATGTTTCACTCTCGGGATAAAGAGGACAGGTGTTTATATAAGCTCTCATTAATCAGGGTGTGTGTTGTCGATAAATGTCAGAACTGATTATTAACCCCTATGAAGTGAAAGGTTTATAACGCTTGGGTAATAAGCCTGTAATAATACAGTGTTTTCTGCTTCTGCCGTACAGCGACGTCGTCTCCTGCAGGAACTGGGCGAGCAGAAGATCCCTTTCCTGTCTCCGTCTGATCCCGGCTTCCAGCAGCTAGTGAGTCCTTCTGTCCTCACACCAATATATACCAATATACAATAAAATATCAAAAATATATTTACGATACTAATAATAATTCATTCATTTCTGTTAGTATGTCAAGATGTTATAATAAACACGACAGTTTTACTGTTTGTTTATTCGCACATCCGCAACCTTTATGTGTTAGATATTTGTTCTTTTTTATTAATTAACTGCCCCTGACGTGACGAGTCACCTTTATACCTACACATATACTTATTTATTACTTATACCTACCTATATACATATTTACCTCCTCCTTACCTACTTACTTACTTATTTATACCTACTTATATACATATTTACCTACTTACCTACTTATATACATACTTCCTTATTTATTTATACCTACCTATATACACATTTACCTATTTATTTACTTTACTTACTTATATAAGTAGGTATAAATAAGTATAGATGTGAAACATAAGTAAGTAAGTAGGTATGAATACATATTTATATACATACTTCCTTATTTATTTATACCTACCTATATACACATTTACCTATTTATTTACTTATATACATACTTCCTTATTTATTTATACCTACCTATATACCCATTTACCCACTTACCTACTTATATACTTATTTATTTATACCTACCTATATACATATTTACCTACTTACTTACTTGCTTACTTATTTATACCTACTTATATACAAATTTAGCTACTTGCCTACTTATATACATACTTACTTACTTATTTATTTATACCTACCTATATACACATTTACCCACTTACCTACTTATATACTTATTTATTTATACCTACTTATATACATATTTACCTACTTACCTATTTATATACATACTTCCTTATTTATTTATACCTACCTATATACACATTTACCCACTTACCTACTTATATACTTATTTATTTATACCTACTTATATACATATTTACCTACTTACTTACTTGCTTACTTATTTATACCTACTTATATACAAATTTAGCTACTTGCCTACTTATATACATACTTACTTACTTATTTATTTATACCTACCTATATACACATTTATCCACTTACCTACTTATATACTTATTTATTTACTTATATACATATTCACCTACTTACTTACTTGCTTACTTATTATATACCTACTTATATACAAATTTACTTGTATACCTACTTGCCTACTTATATACATATTTACCTACTTACCTATTTATATACATACTTCCTTATTTATTTATACCTACCTATATACACATTTACCCACTTACCTACTTATTTACATACTTACTTACTAATTCATACCTACCTATATACACATTTACCTACTTACCTACTTATTTACATACTTACTTACTAATTCATACCTACCTATATACACATTTACCTATTTACCTACTTATATACATACTTATTTATTCATACCTACCTATATACACATTTACCTACTTATATACATACTTATTTATTCATACCTACCTATATACACATTTACCTACTTACCTACTTATATACATACTTATTTATTCATACCTACCTATTCCACTTTACCTACTACTTACTACTTATATACTACTTATTATTATACTACATATTACACATTTACTCTTACTTGCTTACTTATTTATACCTACTTATATTTGCATTTAGCTACTTACCTACTTATATACATACTTTCTTATTTATTACTATTTATATACATATTTACCCTCTTACTTACTTACTTATTTATACCTACTTATATACGTATAAGTTTAAATTTTTGTCGTAGTAGGTTTGAAGTAGTAAGTAAGTGAATAAATATATAACTAAGTAGATAAATATGTATACAGTTAGGTATATGAGTAAACAAATACAAAAGTGAATAAGTATATAACTAAGTAGATAATATGTTATGTATATATAAATATGTATGTATATATAGATATATATATATATATATATATATAGATATATATATATATATATATATATATATATATATATATATATATATATAATATAGTTCTTAAGTTCTTAATAATAGTTTTATTTATTGCTATTCTTTAATGTTTGTTGTGCTGCAGTGGGACACGAGTTACTCGGGACTAATGTTGCGGCGCTCTGGCAGTCTTCCCCCCGGCCTGGATGAGCGCGTTCAATCCGCGCTGAGAACCCTGCGAGACCGAGGCTGCCTCCTAAGAGATCTGGTGCGTGTGCGAGAGCGCGACGTGTTCACGACTGTTTCTCGCGCCCTGGTAGGCCAGGCTGGGTGCACATACCGCTACCTGGACACTCGTCTCTTCACCATCCCCTGGCACTGCGAGGAAGACGAGGGCCTTGGACGTGAAGAAGGCCACGGTGACAAACCGTGCTGTGATGCCGGGCTAAGGGCCGCCTGCAAGGCCTTATGGGAGCTTAACCAGTTCTTCTGCTTAGACGTGCAGCAGCATCAGAACACCCGGGGCAGCAAACGCAAACGCAGCGAAGCAGAAGAGGAGGAGGAAAGCAAAGAAAAGGCAGGAAGTGAAGGATGTTCAGAGGATCGAACGTGCGAAGCGGGGGAAGAGAAGAAGACGGGAGAGGATTCGGATAGCGGACAGGGCTGCTCTCGCTCGTCTCCTCCTGCTACTAAATCCGGCCCGATCCAGTTTAACATCACGCTCATTAATTACATGGACCCCGCCTGTATGAGCCAACTGAAGGAGGAGCCGTATTACGGGATGGGGAAGATGGCGGTGGGATGGCACCATGATGAGAACCTGGTTCCTCTGTCACCTGTCGCGGTTACAGTTACAGCTGCCCGGGAGAAACCAAGATTAAAGGTGAGGGGAGGGAAAGATCAGTGTGTAACTGAGAGGTAGTGTGAGAAATGATAAAGACACTACATAAACTCGGGGTTTCGATCAATCCTAACGCAATATTTTAACTAACCCACATGCGTGGTTGCGCTGCGGCGACCCGGGTTCGATTCTGGCTTGGTCCCCTTCATTCCACCCCTCTCTTTCTCTCCCTGATTTATCCCTCTCTGTCCTATCTATGAAGGGAAAATGTCCTAAAAAATATCGATCTAAAAATTGGCATATTATATGTATTAGAAAAACGGAATGATTTAACTATGGAAATAAATCATTTATTTAATTATTTAAATTGTATTTTTATTTACAAACTTATTGCATTTACTAAAAAAAAAAACCCAAAACAAATCAAGGTAAAAAGGAATTATTCCGCAGGTTCCTTTTATTTTTTCCTAAAAGTTTGATGGTACCACCCATGATAATATTTCAATGACTGCTTACACACCTTAATGAGCCTATAGCTTATAACCACCTTATAGCTGCTTTATTAAAAATGGACCATGTGACTTTGATCTTCAGCGTCTGGTCTCACCAGGCTTTCATCTGTTTTTGACCACCAATCTAAAGCAAAAGCAACGCTAACAAATGTACAGACACCCCAGCGCCATTTAGCAGGAAGTGAGGACACGCAACCCTCACTGGACACGTACCGGTTCCCGTACTTGCTTTATTAAAGAGAACCACTGCATGATTTCACCCACCGATTTGACCTCCGACCTCTTTTAGAACACAGTTCCTCCTCTTATTTGTGTGTGTGTGTGTGTGTGTGTGTGTGAGGCAAAAATGACCCCCTCAGTTCACACGTGACAAAAGCCGATCTTGCGTGAACACACACCAGCTGCGGCTTTCGTTGCTGCACGTTTTCCCGTGAAGCTCTGCAGAGACAGTTGGACCGAATCGCTACCAGGAGGATGTGCAGACGTTTTTTCCAGCGTGCCCCTTTGGGCCTGGATCGATCTGGTTTGTAATGCAGTAATGCACTGTGACGAGAGCAGAACTTTCAGCCAGTTTCATGAGGTCTGGTAAAGTTTTTTTTTTTTTTTTTTTTTTTTTTTTTCTCCCCCACATATTTTCGATACATCAGCAAAGTTTCCGTGCTTCACAACTCGACTTTGCTCTGATCTGATACATGGTGGCATTAAAAGTAACAATCCTGACATCCTGGATCCAATTTGGCGTCCGATGGAGGTGGGTTTTTGGTTCGAATCCCATGCGGGTGCTGATGAGCAGGCGCTGTCAGGGAACACGGTGCAGAAATTGAGTTAGTATTTATCCCTCCTGAGCGAAGCGAACAGACTGCACTGAGCTTCACATCCGAGAGGAAGTTAGTATTGATTTTACTCAACTGCTATATGAGTTCTTAGTTGGTTATATTATTTATATCCATCTCTCTTTTTTTTTGTCTCTTTTTCTTTCTTTCTTTCTTTTTTTCTTTCCCTCTCTTTCTATCTCCTTCTCTTGTTCTTTCTCTCTCTCTCTCTCTCTTTTTGCTCTCTCGCTCTCTTTTTATCCTCTCTATTCTCTCGCTTCTCTTATTTCTTTCCTTCTCTCTCTCTCTCTCTCTATGTACTACTACTACTCCCACCACTTGTACTACCATCACTAATACTACTACCTCTACTAGTACTACCACTCACACTTCAGCTACCGCCACTACCACTACTCATGCTACTAGTATATACTATACTATACTACTTCTAATATCAGAGCTCTGTGCAGGACATTCGAGTTCTTCCACTTTACAGCATGTCCTCATAGAGACACAGGGTTTTAGGGACATTGTCCTGCTGGAACAGGGTTTGGGTCTCAACATACGAAGACATGGTAGTACATGGTAGTACTGATTATAATGCTCTGAGTGTGTACTATGTGTGTTTTGACAGCAGCGAAGCCACCTGAAGAGAAAGAAAGACCGACACCCAATGAAGGAGAAAAAGGAGACGATGAAGGAGCGAACCGTGAAGAAAAAGAGGAAGCAGGAGACGAGGGGACGAGTAAAGAGGAAGGAGAGAAAAAGAAGGAGTGCTGGCGTGTGGGGTTAAAGGTAGCCTGGGACATTCACACACCAGGTTTAGCCCTGCCCCTACAGTCCGGAGACTGCTATTACATGACAGGTACAGCACACACACACACACACACACACACAGACCCCACAAACACACACCTTTTTGGGCTTAATGTGCACCTGTAGTAGCAGATGGATGAGTTAAGATGTTTAACAACAAATTAAATCTCAAGACAAGCTGGCTGAGGAAGAAAATAGAAAACATTCGAGCAATAATTAAAAGAACTGAAGAAAAAAAAAGAAAGTGGCAAAAAGAGAAAGCGTGTGAGAGTGAGATAAAGAGACAGGAAGATGTGTGTGTGCAAGAGTGAGCTAGACAGAAAGAAAGAAAGAAAGAAAGAAAGAAAGAAAGAAATGAAAAAGAGAAACACAGTGAGCAGGAGAGAAACAGACAGAAAAAGAGAGAGACAGAGAGAAAAGAAAGAGAGACAGACAGAGAGACCAACAAAGTCAAAGTAAAAGAGTGACAGGCAGAGCCAGGGTGAAAGAGAGCGAGACAGACACAGAGTGAGAGGAAGAGAGAGAGAGAGAGACAGACTGACGGACGAAAAGAACCCAGGAAGAGAGTCTTTGATGCTGATGGTTTCAGCAGATGTCTTCACTATAAACTCACACACACACACACACACACAAACTTACACACACTTTATAGTCCTCGAAGGTACCTGATGACCTCAATAAGGACACTTTTTATGTCTGTCATTTGCTGTGTATGAGCATGACTAATCACAGTTGGCTAATATTTTTTCTTCTCTCTGTTGTACACACACACACACACACACACACACACACACACACTTTATTGCCTTTTATTAGACATGTTCATGTCTTTGGAGGCAGGAGTCTTTTTATCCCTCATGCATGCCTCATTTTACAGCAAAGGAAACAAAGACTCACTGATCACATGATTGATGAGTTATGAGTTTGTTTCCCGGACAAACGACGAGGACGTAAACCGCCACGGGACGGCGGCTTATTAATTACGCTCGCCGCTCCAGTTTCAAAATGGCGCCCTAGCTCGACGATTTGTCCCATGTAGAAAGAAACCCCTTTTTCCTCGGTAAGCTCTGGTGCGGATTTGAGATTTACGGCTGTCAGGAAGCTGGAGACCGCTACGCTACGCTTCGCCTTTAATTTCCCGAAACGTTATTTTGTCGCAGAATGACTCCTCGGTCTGCTAACGCTCGAGCTGCCCCGCTTGCAAATCGAATCACTTGTATTTGCACCAAATGGAATTTAGAGGCTGGTTAAAGGAGGAACAATGCGGTGGGGCGAGCTGCAAGTCTCAGCCTGTAATAAGATTTCCAGTTCGGGAATGCTCCTGGGAGCGGACAGGCGCTTTGACCCAATAGATTTAAAAGCCCGCTTCCTCACGCAGACAGGAGGGAAGTCTGATGACAAGAGAATAATGATAGATATTTATTACGGGAATTTGTTTCGACTCATGATTCATTCAAGGCGCGTTAGAGGGTCCGGGTCGAGAGTGAGCTCACGTTATTGGATATAAAGCGTCCTTAAAAGGATGTAATAGGAAAGGGACGAATAAGCAACCCGGCAAAGGGGAAGAACACACAGATTCTTATTTTTAAATAGTTATTTTTAGCGCTTAACCACAAAGTAGACCTTTTAAATGTGTCAGGAGTGATGTGTGACAGGAGAATATCAGCCAGCTATGATGTATGGTTTAGAGACAGTGGTGAGACCAGCTATGATGTATGGTTTAGAGACAGTGGTGAGACCAGCTATGGACCAGCTATGATGTATGGTTTAGAGACATTGGTGAGACCAGCTATGATGTATGGTTTAGAGACAGTGGTGAGACCAGCTATGATGTATGGTTTAGAGACAGTGGTGAGACCAGCTATGAGGTTTAGAGACAGTGGTGAGACCAGCTATGATGTATGGTTTAGAGACAGTGGTGAGACCAGCTATGATGTATGGTTTAGAGACAGTGGTGAGACCGGCTATGATGTATGGTTTAGAGACAGGTGGCAGAACTGGAGGTAGCAGAGCTGAAGATGTTGAGGTTTTCTTTGGGAGTGAGGAGGTTGGACAGGATTAGGAACAAGTTCATTAGGGGGACGGCTCATGTTAGATGTTTTGGCGAGAAAGTCAGGGAAGCACAGATTGAGGTGGCTTGGACATGTACAGAGGAGGGATAGTGAATATATCGGTAGGAGGATGTTAGAAATAAGGCTACCAGGCAAAAGGTAAAGAGGAAGACCACAGAGGAGGTATATGGATGCGATAAACAATCTTCAAAATTCTTTAAATATTTCATCTCCAGTTTTTGTGTGTGTGTGTTTGCATGATAATATTGTCAGGTTGAAACAACTACCCTAGAGTGAGTGTGTTTTTTATTCTTGTGTTTGTGTGCAGATGATCTGAACAGGACACACCAGCACTGTGTATTGGCAGGAGAGACGGCCAGGTTCAGCTCCACACACCGAGTGGCACAGGTCAGACACTTCCTTAACACGACAGGACTGTCTCTCATTTTACAATAGGAGACACCAGGAGGTTGACTTGGTACATCTGATCTGGCTTTCAGATATCTGCACCAGCTTACCTGCTAAAGTCGCCTTTTTCTTTCTGGTCATTTTAATGAGTTGTGTTTTTATTAGGATGCCAATATACAGTTTTATTTTACTATAATTTTTACATAAAATATAAACAACGATAACAAGCTATAAGATAGATAGATAGATAGATAGATAGATATAGATAGATAGATAGATAGATAGATAGATAGATAGATGAATGATTGTTTTGGAAGATAGATGGATGCATGGACAGACACACAGACAGATAGCTAGACAGACAGACGGGTGGATAGATGGATAGACAGATGGACGAATGGATGGACAGAGACAGTTATCCAGAGATAGATAGATAGATAGATAGATAGATAGATAGATAGATAGACAGACAGACAGACAGACAGACAGACAGACGGACGGACGGACAGAGATAGATAGATAGACAGACAGACAGACAGACAGATGGACAGAGATAGTTAGCAAGAGATAGATAAATAGACAGATAGTCAGACACACACAGAGATAGTTAGCCAGGGATAGATAGATAGATAGATAGATAGATAGATAGATAGATAGATAGATAGATAGATAGATAGATAGATAGATAGATAGATAGAGACGTAGATAGACGGAACGGACGGACGGACGGAGGGAGGGACAGGCGGATGGATGGGCGGACAGACTAACTGACGGATTGATAGATTGATGGATAAATGTATGGATGGATAGACGGACAGATAAACAGAGATAGAGAGACAGACAGATACATACATACAACACAACCTGTGTAAAGGTTATGTACTATGTACTATGTACTATGTACTATGTAATTTTTCGATGCAGTGTGTAACAGGAACTGTGGAGTACATCCAGAAACGCTGCTCTGACGCGCTGGAGAACCTGCACACCGACCCCGAAACTGGAGCAAAGAGTCTGCGTTCGCTTCTGCTATCCAACCTACAGCACACAGAAGACATCCATAATGAGGTGTGTGTGTGTGTGTGTGTGTGTGTGTGTGTGTGTGTATTTATTTTACTATGTCTTTCTCAGAGCTTTCAGTAAGTTCAAGGGCAGCAAAAATAAGCATGTTTAGTGTTCTCAGTAGAGCTAAAACAATAATTCAGTATGACAATAGTAGTCAATTATCAATAAATATTTGTGTTTTTAAGTAGTTGTTCTATTTCATATGAGGTTATAGAAGAGCCTGCAATAGCATGATTTAACCACTGTGGCGCTGTAGCGCAAGAACGTAATTCGGTGCTTAAGCATTGACACAGAAAATACGCAGCATTTATTGGAATGTCTGCATCCGAAATCACATACTACTCAAAAAGTATGTTCTATATAGCATCATTGATGAAGTTTGGACATGCTACGTCCGCCATGTTGCTATTGTCACATGACAAACAGCATTACATTAACGGGAATCTAAAGTCGGATAATTTACATTTTTTTGCCATTTAACCAGTGAAGTCTGACATTTTATAATTATATAAAGCAAGTTTGTTAACAGAATAAAATATATAATAATATATTATATAATATATTTATATATAATATATAAAATATCATACAAGTTGTAGCACAGTGGTTAAGGTGTTGGACTGCTAATTGGAAGATCGGGGTTCAATTCCTACATTTACAATTACAGCATTTGGTTGACGTCCTCCTCCAGAGTGACTTACATTATTTCCTGTTATACAACTGAGCAATTGGGGGTTAAGGGGTTTTCTTAGGGGCCCAGCTGTGGCAGCTCGGTGGGGCTGTGACTCCAACCCACCGAGCTGCCACAGTTGGGCCCCTAAGAAAACCACTCTGGAGGAGGGCGTTGCCAAATGCTGTAATTGTAAATGTAGGAATCGAACCCCGATCTTCCAATTAGCAGTCCAACACCTTAACCATTAGCCTACCACTAGCACCACCAAGGGGCAACCTTACCTTTGCAGACGTACAACTGTGTGTCTTATGGTGACAGGCTCGAAAAACAGGCACTCCTACAGTGAAGCATGCTGGCAGAAGCATCATGTAGTGTAAGGCTTTTAATAATAGTCTGTCTGAATACATTCTAAAATGTCCCTTACGACACGGCATAACTGCTTCACGAATGGCTATAAGATCATTTGCATTCCTGAAGCTTATGTCCACAATCTATAATCGAAAAAAAAAAAAATGAAAAAGGACGGAGGAAAAAAAAAGAGTAGAAAGAGAGCCATCATCCGCAATCTGCTCCAGTCTTTCATTTTTTTTACCCGCACAAGTGGCATTTACTCTCAGTATCTGTCCCCGCCAGACGGCAGGGCCGGGCCTCGAAATGCCAGCCGCTCGCTTTTCTCTCTTTTCGTGCCCGCTGCGAGGGTGCGCCGCTGGAAACCGGCTTCGGCGTAAGCTCAAAGCTGCCTGCTCAGTCTGTGTTCTCTCAGTAAAGGACAGGAGGACAATCAGAGCAGGAGGAAGGGACAGACACGAGGACGACAGCTAGCATTTGTAGCCTCCGGCTTTTGTAGGGCGCCTCCGGTAGAGCTCGCGGAGGTTCGAACACCTTCAAAAGCCGTAGCCTTTCTTTGAAGAGGCGAGTAGTGTAAAGCGCTTGTAATCTGCATGTATGAGGAGGCCGTAGGTTTCGGGGGCCACTGTGATCTTTTCTTATCCAGATTTAATGCAAAGTTGGATGATGTGGATGCGGATCAATTCGTATTTAGTGAAAAGATATTAATATATTTGATATTTTGACTAAAAAAACAAATAAAAATCCATTTCTGTGGAAAATCCATTTCTGAGTGTGTTCGGAAAACCATCCCAGACGCTAAAACGCTTTAAAACTCTGAAAGTTGTAAGTTGTTTGTGTGCAAGTGTTAATAAAATTACAGACGAGGACGAAGACAAAGACGAAGCAGTTCTAATCTGCCAAATGTCCAAAAAACAGTGTTTTAAATAAATATAAAGCGGCAGGGTTGCCAGATCTTCTTTACCCGGTATCAATTCTATGGCTGCTTGTTTGGGTTGTATGTGTTCTTGACATTTAATTAATATAGCTGGAAATGTGTGTGTGTGTGTGTGGGAGGTGTGTGTGTGGGAGGTGTGTGTGTGGGAGGAGCTTAGTTTAAGTGTAAGCAGGAGGCCATGATTAAGATGCTCACATTTTAAGGCAGAATGAGACACACGCACAGACACACACAGACACACACATGCTAAGCAGGATAAAAAACATCTCTTGAAATTAGTGAAAATGAAAGAAAGAAACGTCCGAGAGAGAGAGACGAGAGTGAGAGAGAGAGAGAGTGAGAGAGTGAGAGAGTGAGAGAGTGAGAGTGAGAGAGTGAGAGAGAGAGCGAGAGAGAGAGAGAGAGAGAGAGAGAGAGAGAGCTAGTGTGTGTCTACGTTTGTGTACATGTGTGATAAATTGTAACTTTTCCCACAGGTGACACAAGGCAGCAAAAATAAAACATGAAACCAGACAGCAGAAAATGCAGATGTTCCACATCTGTGACACTCTGGATTAAAGCTAAACAAACATGCGAAAGTGGCTTAAGAATAAGATAACAAAACACAACAAAACAAAAACAAGTGTGTGTGTGTGTGTGTTTGTCCATCTGACCAAAAACTAACCCCACTCTTAACCCCTGAGCAAAAACTAACCCCACTCTTAACCCCTGACCAAAAACTAACCCCGCTAACCCCACCCTTAACCCTGAGCAAAAACTAACCCCACCCACTCTTAACCCTGACCAAAAAAAAACTCTAAACCCCTGACAAAAACTAACCCCACTCTTAACCCTGGCAAAAACTAACCCCACTCTTAACCCTGAGCAAAAACTAACCCCACCCTTAACCCTGACCAAAAACTAACCCCACTCTTAACCCTGGCAAAAACTAACCCCACTTTTAACCCTGAGCAAAAACTAACCCCACCCTTAACCCTGACCAAAAACTAGCCCCACCCTTAACCCTAAGCAAAAACTAACCCTGCTCTTAACCCTGACCAAAAATTAGCCCCACCCTTAACACCTGAGCAAAAACAAACTGACCAAAAACTAACCCCACTCTTAACCCTGAGCAAAAAACTAACCCCACTCTAACCCTGAGCAAAAAACTAACCCCACTCTTAACCCTGGCAAAAAAACTAACCCCAACTCTTAACCCTGAGCAAAAAAAATAACCCCCACTCTTAACCCTGACCAAAAACTAACCCCACCCTTAAAAACCCTGAGCAAAAAAAATAACCCCACTCTAACCCTGGCAAAAAAAACTAACCCCACCCTTAACCCTGACCAAAAACTAGCCCCACCCTTAACCCTGACCAAAAAACTAGCCCCACCTACCTGACCAAAAACTAGCCCCACCCTTAACCCTAAGCAAAAACTAACCCCGCTCTTAACCCTGACCAAAAATTAGCCCCACCCTTAACCCTGAGCAAAAACTAAACCTCACTCTTAAACCCTGAGCAACAAACTAACTCCACTCTTAACCCTGACCAAAAACTAACCCCACCCCTAACCCTGACCAAAAACTAACCTACCCTAAACCTGGGGGGACCAAACACTAAACCCACCCGAACCCTGACGAAAGACTAATTCTGTTCCAGCTGTGACCAAGCACTAACCCTGATCAAAAAACTAACCCTACCATTAACCTATGAAAAAACTAACCACACCCTACAATTGAACCCCCTCCCTTTAACCCCAAACCTTACCCCTAACCTTGAATTCCTACTTAGCACTTCTACAACTATATAAATAAAAAGAATTCTAAATTGTCTTTTTTATGAATGAACTCATGTTAAGTTGATATTTAATGACTGATACAAAAAACAGAGAAACCAAAAATGAAACTTTTTAAACTTTTTGTAGACGTGTGTGTGTGTGTGTGTGTGTGTGTGTGTGTGTGCCTGTATAAATGTATTGTGTGCATTTTGTCAGGTGGAGTTTGAATGGCTGAGGCAGTATTGGTTCCAGGGCCGGCGTTACGCTCGATTCTGCAGCTGGTGGAGTAAACCAATGGAGCGTCTGGAGGGTGACTGGAAGCAGATGGAGAGGATGGTAAGACGGCAGATATCTACACACAGATCGACATCATGTCAGACTGGTAGCTTAAAAGCTTGGACATTTCATTTCCATCACCACCAAGCTGCCACTTCTGGGCCCCAACTGAGCAGTTGGTGGTCAGGGGCCCTGCTCAGGGGCCCACAGTGGTTATTTGGTGGTGCTGAGAATCGAACCCCGGTCTTTCTGGTATTAGTCCAACACCTTATTCACCAAGCCGCCACTTCCACCACTTTACACCATTTTTTTTATTTAACACACGTTTATTCTTAGCACGCCGTAGTAACTTCTAATATACTTACACTGGGGTGCGAAAGCTACTTTAGTATTTATATATGTGGAACGTTTCAGGTATTTATTTGGGTTCTGCACTTCGATTTTCTTTCTCAGGCCTCCAGGATTGCCGGAACGTTCTTTACATTAGATGCATTTCATATACCCAGCTTTTTTTTTTTTTTTTACTAACGGCAAGACCTTCATCTTCAAACCAAAACAGATTTCTTAAAATGTGTGTAAACACGGGATAGAAACCAACGACTGCAGGGAGCTGCTTTATGTCTTTATTCATGTTGTGTATATAGAAAAAACCCCCCAGAAGAACACTCTCAATAGGCAAACCTCAATTTCCCACCATCCCTCAGGATGTAAGGTAAGTCTGCCTCCCGAACGATGGTGGAACAAACTTCCCATCGATATCGGAATATTCGAGCCGGTCGCTGTCTTCAAGAGATGTTTGAGGACCTACTGTACCGCTTTCTCACTAAACTTGACTAGCACTTGACATTAAGTACGGAAGTGGTGGCTCGTGGTTAAGGAGTTGGAACCCGAATTGTGTGTTCAATTGCCAGCTCCACCAAACCGCAACTGTCGGGCCCCTGAGCAAGGCCCTTAACCTCCAGTTGCTCAGTTGTACCAAAGAGATAAATGTAAGTCGCTCTGGATAAGAACGTCTGCCAAATGCTGTGAATGTAAAAATGTTATAAAAGAAGAAGAACGAGGATGGAGGGATTTGACGTGTAAATCTTTCTGTCCTGCTTTGTAGTCAGTAGAGTTTTATTTAGATGTAATATTTAATTAATAAATTTCAATAATTAATATATTTAATGAATTATTTTAATAACTAATATTTATTTTGCGTTAGTTAATACTGGGTAGTTTTTTATAATACAAAATAATTACTTACGCTGCAGTGCAGAATATTAGAATATTACTAATAAACATATATAGAGTTTTTAACTCCATGTTTGTATTTAGTAAATTTTATTTCTTTATTAATTTATTTATTTTAGGGTTTAGCGTCGGTAAATGCTATATAGTATTTAAAATACTAAGATGATAACAAAAATAGCTGCAATAATAATAATAATAATTTAGTGAGGAATATTCTAATATTAGTTTTTTGCGTATTTATTATAATTATTATATTAGTGGTGTTGTAGGTTTTTTTAATTTAAAAAGTAAAATAAGTTTTTTTTTTATCTGGTTATTTTTTTTTTATGTTTGTTTTAAGTTTATTTATTTACTTTAGTTGATTTATTTAGTTTTTTTAATAATAATAATTTAAGCTGTGATGTTCTACAGTGCGGTATATTCTAATATTAGTTTTTGCGTATTTATTATAATTATTATATTTGTGGTGTTGTAGGTTTTAAAAAAAAAAAAAAAAAAAATTAGGTTTGTAAACTGGTTATATGTTTGTTTTAAGTTTGTTTATTTACTTTAATTGATTAATTATGTTTAATAATTATAATAATTTGCATGCATTTACATTTACATTTGGCAGATGCTCTTATCCAGAGCGACTTACATTTCTCTCTTTTACACATCTTAGCAATTAAGGGCCTTGCTTAGGGGCCCAACAGTGATGGTTTGGTGGTGCTGGGAATCGAACCCCGGTCTTTCTGGTATCAGTCCAATACCATAACCTCTAAGCCATCACTTCCCCCTGTGATGTTCTGCAGTGCGTAATATTGGAACATCAATTTTTCAATTATATTAATTATTATTATTATTATTATTATTATTATTACGATTATAATTAAATTGACTGAAAAACTTTCCCTTTTTAACCGTTTTGGGTTCATGTTCAACTTAGTTCACGATTTAGCAGAAAATGTATGTATCTGTGCTGTATTTTTATGGATAGAGAGACTCGTACATCGCCCTTCTTCAGTCTCCTGCTTTTTATACCTTGCTTTTCCACTTGAATGTTGATCATAAACACCAGTTTAAACCAGCAGTTAATCCGATTAGGTAGCGCCGCAGTTCAAACGATGATGCTGTATTGTGTTACCGTAATTGACACGATCAAGCCGATTCGACATCCTGAATTATAAACCCTCAATTAATTGCCATGCCGTTTGTCGTTTCCTTGCACTGTAATTTAATGCAGCAGCGCTGCGAAATGTCATTCTCTCGTTGGAAATGAACTCCAAAGTGTTAAGAGTTATATAAATCCATAGGTGTACGAGATATTTCACTAAAATAAATCACTCCAAGCACATCTTATTTTCTGCTTTGTGTTGCACTTTTTTCTTAGCATTAAATTTTATTGTATTATTTTAGTATTATTTATTTGAAATAATGTTCACTAGGGCTGGGTAAAAACATCGATACAGCTAACTATCGCAATATATTTTTTTTTTCTTGATATTTTAATTTTGGACTTTATTGTTGATACATATTTACATTATATCTTTAACCTATTTAAGTTTAGGTTGCAATATGTTTTGTATTGCAATAACATGACTCATGTATCAAAATATATTGTATCCTTACTCATGTATCGTGATATATTTTATCATGACCCATGTATCGTGATATACTGTATCATGACCCATGTATCGTGATATGTATCATATCGTGATATATTGTGTCCTGACTCATGTATCGTGATATATTGTATCATGGCCGATGTATCGTGATAGATTTATCATGGCCGATGTATCGCGATATATTGTGTTGTGACCCATGTATCGTAATATATTGTATCATGACCCATGTATCGTGATATGTACCAGATCATGATGTATTGTATCCTGACTCATGTATCATGATATATTGTATTCCGACTCATGTATAGTGATATATTGTATCATGGCCCATGTATCGTGATTCTATTGTATCATGATATATTGTATCCTTACTCATGTATCGTGATATATTGTATCATGACCCATGTATTGGGATATATTGTATCCTTACTCATGTATCGTAATATATTGTATCATGACCCATGTATCGTGATATATCGTATCATGATATATTGTATCCTGACTCATGTATCGTGATATATTGTATCATGGCCCATGTATCGTGATTCTATTGTATCATGATATATTGTATCCTTATTACTCATGTATCGTGATATATTGTATCATGACCCATGTATTGTGATATATTGTATCATGACGACGTATGTATCATGATATAACGTATCATGACCCATGTATCGTGATACTATTGTATCATAATATATTGTATCCTTACTCATGTATCGTGATATATTGTATCATGACCCATGTATTGGGATATATCGTACAGTGACCCATTGGAAACATTCCATCATGCTACTTTTCACAGACTGAAGAACTCTTAGCTGAAAGCTCTTCCGCTTCTGCTCCTAATCCATACTATAGCTTAGGATGCATGAGGAAGTGGTAGCTCGTTGGCTAAGGTGTTGGACTGCTGTTGGAAAGCTCCTGGGCTCGATTTCCAGTATCACCAGGCTGTCGCTGCTGGGCCCCTGAGCAAGGCCCTTAACCTACAACTGCTCATTTGTATAAATAGGATAAATGTAAGTCGCTCTGGGAAAAGGGTGTCTGCCAAATGCCAAAAATGCAAATGAAGTCCATTGCCAGGCTTGCCACTATTGGGCCCTTGAGTGAGGCCCTCAACCCTCTTTGCTCCTAAGCTGGCGTATGCACAGAAAAGAATTTAAATAATAAATAAACAATTACTAAGTTAAACTTTAGGAAAATATTATAACTGAATGTTTTATTAGGAAATCTAATAAAAATATATTTTATCCAGGCCTTTGAAGGAATTTGGTACGCTTTGTTTTTACCTCTGCTGGAAGTGTGTATGACTGTGAGATCAGAGTCAGTAGGGGGCACTGTTGTATCACCACAAATGCTTAGATGGCCTACCTTGTATCTCTCTCTCTCTCTCTCTCTCTCTCTCTCTCTCTTTGAGCAGTAATCACATCTAATGTGCTACTGGGGCTAAGAAGAGGCACTAGGGCCAGCCATGCAGTACACTGTGTGTGTTTCTGTGTGTGTGTGTGTGTGTGTGTGTGTGTGTGTGTGTGTGAGGATATAGAGGTGAGACAGGCCAAGATGTAAAAAGAAGTGCTGCTGAAAGCAGCTCGTTTTCTCTGTGTCCAGAAATGCGGGTTAAGAGTTGCAGCTATCGTCTGGATGGTTGTCTCTTTTTCTCTCGACACACCACACACACACACACACACACACACACCATACGGAGGAATCTGATCTGACGTTTCTATAGTCAGTAGTGATTTTTCTGGAAGTGGCATAAATAAATGATTCACTAGATTTTATTTCAATTTACATTTTTACAATTTTTTTCTTATTTTTATTTTATTTCTTTTAGAGTTTAGAGTCCCTGAACGCTGTTAAGTGTATAAAAATACAGAAATCATGCAATATTTTTGTGTTAAGCTGCAATGATGTTCGGTGCAGAATATCAGACAGCGTTCCCATGCGTCCCGGAATTTCCTGGAAAATAAAGGCCTAATTTCCTGTGTTTTTTCTGGAAAACATTGAAAGTTAAAAATATATAAAAATAAATTGTCCTTAAAAATTATTCTTATTTTAATGTTAATGTTTTTAATGGTCTAAGAAAATGTACCGTTAGTAACTGTTCAGGGACGCTGAGTTTTATCACGTGAGCAATCCGGCCATGACGTATTGACGCTGTTTTGTGTTGGCGGTTGCAGGTGCTAGAAATTAAGTTCCTGAGTTCCTAACCTGCTTAAATGGATCGAAGTTGGATCCATGATTCATACAGAAACAGACCGCATTTTTTTCGCCATGCATGGAAATTCCAGATTAGTTGTGATTATTTGTCTTGCTGGTTCACACCGTCAAGCGGCTTTAAACGATTCCGAGGTGAATATAACTAATACTCTTATTTGCTTATTGTTTTCTGATGAAATGGCGATCAGCGCTGTAAGAACACATGACTTCATGTAGCTATCAAAGGCTACGTTTACACTACAACAAACATGGCGCAAATATGATTTTTTTTCTTTTTTTTTTTTTTTTTTTTCCGCTCACATGTGACTTTTTTTCATGACCGTTTGAACAGTACAATCGAATGGAATCTGATCTTTTTAATTTCGGATTTGCGCCACTTACATATGTGGTAAAAATCTGAATGCGATCTAAATGTCGGAATTTTTGCGCCATTTTTCAGTGGCGATGCGTCGTAATTCTACACTGTCGCATAACTACAAACAGTTAACAGTTTTTTTTAACCTGTTCAATTGCTTGGTAACACAAATTTCTAATTAGCCAATCAAATGGCAGCAACTCAATGCATTTAGGCATTAAGATGTGGTGAAGACGACTAGCTAAAGTTCAAAAGAAGAACGTTGCCTGGTCTAATGAGTCTCAATTTCTGCTGCGACAATTAGTTGGGTCAGAATTTGGCATGGATCCATTCTGCCTGGTCTCAACGGTTCAGGCTGGTGGTGGTGGTGTAATGATGTGGGGAATATTTTTTTATTTTCATATTGTCTGTCTATCTATCTATCTATCTATCTATCTATCTATCTATCTATCTATCTATCTATCTATCTATCTGTCTGTGTGTCTATCTGCCTGTCTGTGTGTCCGCCCGCCCGCCCGGTCGTCTGTCTCTATATATATATATATATATATATATATATATATATATATATATATATATATATATATATATATATATATGCCTGTGTGTGTCTATCTGTCTGTGTGTGTGTATCTGTGTGTGTGTATCTGTCTGTGTGTCTTTCTTCCTATCTGTCTGTCTGTCTGTCTGCTCGTCTGTCCGTCTATCTATATATGTATCTGTCTGACTATCTATATATATCCGCCTGCCCGCCCGGTCGTCTGTCTATATATATATATATATATATCTATATATATATATATATATATATATATATATATATATGCCTGTGTGTGTCTATCTGTCTGTGTGTCTTTCTATCTATCTGTCTGTCTGTCTGTCTGCCCGTCCGTCCATCCGTCTATCTATATATATATCTGTCTGTGTGTGTCTATCTGTCTGTGTGTGTCTGTCTGTCTGTCTATCTATCTATCTATCTATCTATCTATCTATCTATCTATCTGTCTATTTCTCTATCTATCTATCTGTTTGTCTGCCTGTCTGTCTATCTCTCTGTATGCCTGTCTGTCTGTTTATTTATACGTGTATTTTTGCTATGTTATTTTTTTATAATTTATCATTAACCCTCTGCAGAACTTTATCCCACACAGAGAGAATCCCTTTTTTTTCCCACTCTACAGAAATAATAAAAGTGAGATAAATAAACCGGTCCGACGTCAGACAGACAGCGCCGGTTTACACTGGCGGGATTTATGTTTATTTATTCATCTCTAATAGACACTGATGACATTTTAAGAGTGACACTTTTTTCCCTGAAAGAAGAGGCCCCTCGTTTTTCCATGGTCGGAGTCAGAGCAGGGACCGATAGGAGGGTCAGCGCAGCTTTGTATTGGAGACTGAAAAGTGTCAGCGGTTACCCGGATTCCTGATCGTTTATTAGCAGTCTTTCTCTCCCGTGGGCTTCTCTCGCTTTTCTTCCTTTCGTCTTGTCTCTCGCGCCCACTCGCTCTCTCGCTCTTCGATCTGTTGTGATGCAAATTCTTCACCCGTCTATTTGAATGACATCCTGATAAAGCAGATCTCTCTCTCTCTCTCTCTCTCTCTCTCTTTCTCTCTTTCTCTGCTTTATGAGTTGATATGCTGCTTAAAATAAAAGTATAGAAATATATATTTGTTCTGTATATGAAGATATGAATAGATAAATAAGCTGAATAAAGACTGGGTAAAAAGACAGATGGAAAGAGACACTGGGTCCAAGAAAAGATGTTCAGTTGTGTTCTGAGCAGCGCTGCTAAAAGAGCCAGAGATGCTATCGGGCCACAGGTACCTGTGTGTGTAGCTCTGTGTGTGTGTGTGTGTGTGTGTGTGTGTGTGTGTGTAAATGACACAGGCAGTAGTTTCACAGGGACATCTCGTCCCCCGTCCCGAGCGAGTCCACGGTGGGCGTCGCTTCTCCCCGAGGACACGCTATCATCCCTATCGTACATCACTGACATTTATTTAAAGCTCGAACAAAGCGAAGCTCTTTCCGGGCTTGACAGGCCGCCGATAGTCACCCGTATGCAGAATATTTTAAATACCGGCGTGGCATTTTTTATCTTCCTCTTTTCTTTTATGAAGGAGAGACAAGACTGCAAAATCAGACAGGCTTTCTTTCTTTCACTCACTCTCACTCTGTGTGTGTGTGTGTGTGTGTGTGTGTGTGTGTGTGTGTGTGTGTGTGTGTGTGTGTTATGCTGATGAGACTGGCTCCAGCTACTGTATGTAACACGATTTGGGCCAAATTTTTCTGAATTTCTACTTAAACTCCCTTTTGTCCCACATGATGGCGGTTCATTTGTGATTTCTTTTCTTTCTTTCTTTCTTTCTTTCTTTCTTTCTTTCTTTCTTTCTTTCTTTCTGTCTTTCTTTCTTTTTTTCTGTCTGTCTCTGTCTTTCTTTCTTTCTTACCTTTTTCTGTCTGTCTGTCTCTGTCTTTCTTTCCTTCTTTCTTTCTGTCTTTCTTTCTTTTTTTCTGTCTGTCTCTGTCTTTCTTTCTTTCTTACCTTTTTCTGTCTGTCTCTGTCTGTCTTTCTTTTTGTCTTTCTTCTAGTCTTGCTTTCTTCCCATCCTTTCTTTCCGTCCTTTTCTTTCTTTCCTTTTTTCTTTCTTTCTTTCTTTCCTTTCTTTCTTTTCCTTTTTTTTTCTTTTTTTTCTTTCTTTCTTTCTTTCTTTCTTTCTTTCTTTCTTTCTTTCTTTCTTTTCTTTTCTTTTTCTTCTTTCTTTCTTTTCTTTCTTCTTTCTTTTTCTTTCTTTCTTTCTTTCTTTCCTTTTTTCTTTCTTTCTTTCTTTCTTTCTTTCTTTCTTTCTTTCTTTCTTTCTTACTTTTTTTCTTTCTGTCTGTCTGTCTCTGTCTTTCTTTCTTTTTGTCTTCCTTTCTTTCTGTTAGTTTAGTATTTATCAGTTATTTAGTTAGCAGTTTTTCAATCATTTAACTTTCCACCGTCATATTTTTGTTTTTTCATCTTTTCTTTTCTTTTCTTTTCTTTTCTTTCTTTTCTTTTCTTTTCTTTTCTTTTCTTCTCTTTATCATTTAAATAATTTTGTTTTAATTATAAATAATTATTTCTAAGTTCATTTATTTATTTAATGAGATATGTATATATATATATATATATTATATATATTATTCCTTCCTTTCCTTTATCCTTTTTCTTCTGACAGGTTCCGCAGAGAGAACCTTAAAATCTTCCTCAAAAAGGGAGGAGAAGTTTTAACATCTATAAAATCCTCTTTTTTAGTTATTTAAATGATTTTCTTTTATGTTTATTAGGGTTTTTACCTCAGTAAATGCTATAAAGTAGATTAGATATTTTCTTAAGCTGTGAAATATTAACAATATGCAGTTTTATGTATATTATTTATTGTAATTATTTAGAATTAGTTAAATTATATTATAGGTTTCTACATTTTTTTTACCCCAACAGCATGTTTATTTGTGTGTATTTGTGTGTATTTTACACACTGTACATCCATACAGCAAATTTTCTCTGACAGAAAAACAACACGATTGATTCACAAAATGTACAGAACAAAAGAGAATCTAAAAAAAATAAAAAAATAATAATTAGTTTAATTAATTAAAAAAATTTTTTATTATAATTCATCATCATTTTGGAAATCCGGAACGTTTCATCATCTGTGTACCAAAACTTAAGATTTTAACCATGTTATATTCTGTAGTGGGTTTGTGGTGGCGTGTGTGTGTGTGTGTGTGTGTAATCAGACAGTAACTGTCCAGTCTTTTAACAGAGAAAAGACAATTCAAGAGGTCGCCATCGATACCTGATTAGGTTATTGACCTACCTGTGTGTGTGTGTGCGCTACTGTGTGTGTGTGTGTGTGTGTGAGAGACAGAAAAAGAGAGAGAGAGAGGCAGGCAGGCAGACAGAGGAACAGAGCAAGAGAAGGGATGGAGGGGGGGGTCAATGTAAATGTTATTGCAGTGTGAGCTCATTTGATCAAAGCCTCTGAAAGGTTAAGTGAATCCAATCTGGTTTACTGTGTCTGAGAGGAGGCTGTGTGTGTGTGTGTGTGTGTGTGTGTGTGTGTGTTTGTTCACGGGGGGTGGTGGGAGCGAGGGTGAACAGAGAAGGGATTATCATATTGCCAATGAAATAGCGGCTCTGGTGTGGAGCGCCTCTCTGCCTCTCTAATGCATTTAGACAGCAATTGGCCTTAATAACCTTTATTGACTTCAGCGGGTCAGAGCCAAAGATCTAATTATTAAAGTGTATCAATTTCATCGGAGTTTAGTGCTCCGGCGTTCATATAATTATTTTAAGGTCGACCGAGGCAATTAATCTCCTTTCACTTATTTGATGGCTTTGTAAAACATTAGGAATGTTGCGTTTCGGCGCTGCTTATTCATCAAAAATAATACAACCTTTTTTTTTTTTTATATCTGCACATAACACACACAACGCTTTGTTCGTCCACCGACTCTCAGGAAATAATCCGAAAGATGCTGTACATCCCAACAGGGGGGTCCCGACCCACAGCGAGCCTCATATTTTAAAAAGTGTTAAACATCTTATTGCATTAGCTGATTTTATCCCCTGTTTGACCAAAAAATGGACAAGTTTGTAATTCGTCTCCACATAGACGAGCGAGTCTCAGGGATTCGCCTTCAGCGGCTGGTAGTAACAATCCAGACGTACTGGACGTACCGGTGAGGTGAAGCTACCACTAATTTGTGTTGCAGTTCTAGTAATAGTGGAAATATGAAAAACCACTGCTGGACATGGTTCTTCCTACAGTTCTGTCCGCCGGTGCGGTTTGATCATTTGGTTCTAGTTGGTGTGTAGGTGACGGACTGGGACGTTAGACGCTTGTGAGGATGTAAAGTGACTGAAACATTATTACTAAAAACTTCCTTATCTATCTATCTATCTATCTATCTATCTATCTATCTATCTATCTATCTATCTATTCATCCGCCTGCCTGCCCATCTATTGATATATTTGTCTGTCTCTCTTTCTTTCTTTTTTTTCTTCTTTTTTTCCTTCCTTCTCTCATTTTGTC